>MU551663.1:605552-640552 GCA_024362625.1 Silurus asotus
CTCTCTCTCTCTCTCTCCCTCCCTCCCCCCATCTCTATCTCTTTCTCTCTCTATCTCTCTCTCTCCCTGCAACCCCATCAGCTTTTATCCCTACTCTCTCTATCTGAATCAGAGAAAGTCACATTCTGTTTTTTCTCAGAGTCTGTCGCTTTTCTTTGCGCCCGTTTTGTATCAGTTTCAGGTTCAGCGTTGGCAATTACTGTGACTTCTATGACTTATGGTTGAAGTCAGAAAGGGGCGGAGCTTATCAATTCAACATTTTGTAAAATATGAAAAAAGTCTCAAGTGACTTATAGATAAAAGAGTGCTCCAGCGTTCTCCTGGAACGTGTCCTGGAAGTCTTCTTTACAAAGTGTGTTAAGCACCTTCTGCGATTCGTGGAAGAAGCTTGCATGTGAGGAGTGACGGGGTGGGCACGTGGTCAGAACAGTACCAGTCACACAGCACACAGAATGAGGGTCTTTCGACAAATTGACTTATGAAGGTCGGTGCTCCCTGTGACTGTGCTTGCAGCCTTGTGCTGCCATCTGTTGGCAGGTTACAAAACTAGTCTCGAAACCTTTTGATATCGTATATATACTGTATGAGCAGCAAATAAATATAAAGGATCTGGCAGTGAAAATGTGCATGAGCTGTTAAGCCTTGAAATAATATATAAATAGAAAGAAAGAAAGAAAGAAAGAAAGAAAGAAAGAAAGAAAGAAAGAAAGAAAGAAGCTTATCTAGGGGCTATATATCTACAAGACAGATGAAGATGAAGAGGATTCTGTCGAGCTCTGCAGATCTGAAAGGCAAATGTGCTTGGATAAGATCTACACACACACACACACACACACACACACACACACACACACACACACACACACACACACACACACACACACACAAGAGGAATAAAAACGCTCCTGTGTGTCAGATGCGAGACGTGAAGAGGCGTATCTGCAAATCGCTGACATGGTCACTAACGCAGCTTACACACTCGTGTTCCTTCTGTTCTCCTACTCCTTTAACAGTCCTACTGTTTTGATGTTCAACTGATGTATAATTAATGCTATACATAGCATGTGTAGCAACTCTGGGTATTAGATAGGCACGAAATATACTGAACACATAAATAAATAAATAAATAAATAAATAAATAAGACATGAAGTGGGAAGTGTAGATTGATCCATAGTATCGGTTTTGCTGTCGCTTATAGTATCGGCTTTGTGTAGTGGCATCAACTGTTCTGTCAGTCGTGTTACAGTCGTAGTGTCAATCCATTAGTCATTTTATCAGTAGTCCATCATTTTTACTATCAGACCCTTTTAGCCAGAGACAAACTATGTGATGTAGATTAGACATGTTATCAGACATTGTGCCAGCAAAAGACCCTTTTATTGCAGACATCACGTTTACGTCACAGTGCTAGCTGGAGGCTAAACAAAAAAGAAAACTGGAGACGGCCAATAAAAACAAAACAAAGTCAAAAATGTTATGTACCTGCTATGGTGGTGAACAGTAATGAAGTAAATGTACTTCTGTACTTGAGTATCTTTTTTGCATATCTGTACTTTTACTGTATTTCTATTTGGGGAGATTTTTACTCTAACTTCACTACAAAGTCAAATATTCCTTTTTATTTGACTACATTTAGTGAAATCAGTCGTATTTTTTTATTAACGAGGATAAAAACTTAACTGGTGAAACACGCAGCGAGTCACCAATCAGGATCGAGCGCACGCTCTGTTTTACACGTGTTCTGATCGGCGCTTTGTGAATTTACTGATCACCAACATACAGTTCAGCATCAGTTCAACATCAAGCAGAACATTTAGAGAGGAACAAATGATGAAGAAACTCCAGACTGGAACTCACCACAACACATGTGACCTCATTTACACGTTTTTATTGAAGGAGTTGAAAAGAAGGTTTTGTGTTCATGATCATTGTAACAGAAATCAATCAGTGTTTGAGTCATAAATATCATTCTATTAATAGATCAGTGTGCTGAGAGTCACATTCGAGTCTTTACACAGAAACCGGTGATTAAGTAAAGAATCGTGTGATTAAAAACGATAACAGGAACATTAGAGTAATAATAAATCAGTATTTTGAAAACTGAAGTTCGTTTGAAGGTAAAAACTTTTGTACTTTTACTCAAGTGAAAGTTTAAAGGCACTTTTACTCGAGTCATTTTTACTGAGTGGATCTACTTTTAATCAAATGCATGGCTTGTGTCAGAAAGGATCAGATATGCTTGTGTTTGTAGCGCACACTTCATATCAGTTTAAAGGTTCAAGAAACTATTATCTATCATCTGTTGATATGGTTTACAGTTTGGTTACATGTCTAAAGATTTCTCATGCATGCCCACATGATCACAAAGTGGTGAATTAATTTCTCATGTAATGTTAATTTTGTAAGCATATTTTAAGTTAGCTAACTGCTAGCTAATGACCAGATACTACACATAAAGAAACCTGTTTGTGTCGTGTCACTTTTTATTTACAGTTGCCCTTAGTAAAATTGTAGTAAAAACCCATTTTTTGTGTCATGCGTTCAAGTATTTGCTAACATTTGCAACTCCTATTAGCCAAACTAAAAAGCTAGCTCAAATGTTAAGCAGTAAACTAGGATGGTATTAGCATGTACCCTCAGGTAGCTGTACAAATACTTCTTATTTCCCACTGTTATAAAAACATATCTACATCGTCATGGCTAAATGTTAAGACTCAGGTGAGTCAGGTGTGTTTATCTCCAGCGACTGCAGTGCCGATTGTATTTCTGTCTCTCAAAGTAGTTTTTTCAAATAACATTTTGCACTTTGCAGTTTGACCAGCCATTGTTTCAGAACAAACTCTCAAAATTGAATCGCTCTGACTGGAAAAAAATACATCACAATGTTTATTAACTGAAAAATGGTCTATACCAGTGGTCCCCAACCCCCGGGTCAGTTGGTACCGGGCCGCACAGAAAGAATACATAACCTACATTATTTCCGTTTTTTTTATTATCTGATTCTGAACATTTTATTTTGGAAAATTTCCAGATTCTCCTCCACATCTGTCTATGACTCTTGATGCAGGTCCTGATGCCTCGGTCACATGTCTTACCTCCATCCACTACCTTCTTAAAGGACCGCCGGCTGCTAACACATAATAGATTACTACTAAATTCAAACCCCCAAGTGAGCAAAATGATCAAAAAACAACACAGTGGATTCACATTTATTAATATATTTAGAAAATATCAGTTTTTACGTCGGTCATATCATTTTTTTTGTTGTATTTATCCGCCACTCCTTAAAGGCCGCTCTGTGAAAATATTGTCCGACATTATTTCGGTCCATGCCGCAAAAAGGTTGGGGACCGCTGGTCTATACTACCAGCCAAAGTATCATCCATACAATCAGATTTAATATTACCTGTAGCATCAGCCATACTGTCATATGTACTTTTAGCCATACTACAGTTATAGTCCCATCCATGCTACCAGCTGCATTCTTAGCCAGACTATCAACCATACTATCAGCTGTACAATCATCTATAGTATTAGCAATACTACTACCATTTATAATATAACAATGATAATAGTAATAATGTAATGATAATATAAATAAAACATTATCAACCATTTAATTAAATTCAGATTTGTTTGTATTGGGTTTTTAAACAATCTCTATCATCCTAAAGCAGCTTTACAGAGAAAAAGAGATTGTAAAATGTGCATTTATAAGTTAATGCCTATAAGTTTAGTCTATATAAATTTGTCCTTAAAGAAAAAGTAAAGTCCAAATCCATTCTCAAAGTTCTTGGGTTATTACTCACGGATCTTTAGACTGTATAAACCATAGTATCAGTCTTACTTCAGTTACTACCGTACTATCAGCTATCTGACATCGCATTAAGGTTTACTATCATACTGTCAAATAATGTATTAGTCAGTGTATTAACTATTGTATAAAACCATTGTATTACTCATTGTTAGAGCCAATGTTTAAAACCGTTGTCAGGAACGATGAGTGAAAGGACCCAAACGCAGGATGCAACAGGTTTGTGGTGAAAACCGTCTTTAATAAAGGGCAAAGAGGCAGTGGAGAAAAAACAGATCTAAATCCATAGAGCCAAAACCGAGTCTGAAAAAAAGTCCAAAGTCAATATTCAGCAGACAGAGCAATGCAGGAGGAACCAAACTCAAAGATCTAAAAACCGTCCAAATATTCAAGATCTGGCAACAAAGTGCATAGCAAAAACATAAACCAAGAAACAGTCCAGCGTTTAAACCAGTAACAAGGGAGGCAAAGCAGAACAGGGATCAGGGTCAGGGTCAGGATCGGGATCAGGTACAGGATCAGGATCGGGATCAGGAACAGGTACAGGATCAGGATCAGGAACAGGTACAGGATCAGGATGACGATCAGGAACATGTACAGGATCAGGAACAGGTACAGCATCAGGAACAGGATAAGATACAGGTACAGGTACAGGTACAGGTACAGGTACCGGATCAGGAACACGATCAAGATCAGGAACAGGAACAGGAACACAATCAAAATTAGGAACAGGATCAGGAATAGGTACAGGTACAGCACCAGGAACACAATCAAGATCAGGATCAGGAGCAGGTACAGGATCAGGAACACATTTAAGAACAGGTACGGGATCCAGAGCAGGCAGGGTAGCAAGAATAATACCACAGACATGAAGAGCCAGTGAAATAATCTGGCCCTGAGTTAATGTCTTTATTAAGGGGTGGTGGGGAAAAAATGGCAAGATGGCCACCGACTAGGAAGTGCGCAAGACGAAACCGGAAGTGAGTGCTGGGAGCCCAGAAAACCAAGACAGCTGTTGCATTAGCCATTTTTATATTTATAGCCATTGTATTATTGCTACTGGGAGGAAACTTTTTTTTATTATCAGCAGTTAAACCAGATAAACTATCAATAGGCATTTACATCAGCTATACTATCAGCCCCAGTATCCACCACACACTATATATATATATATATACATCTACATTTACATTTACATTTACATTTACAGCATGTAGCAGACGTCCTTATCCAGAGCAACGTACAAAAGTTTGAGTCTGTAGTAATGAATAAATCTTCACTGTACACCAGATTACACACTTCATATAAATATAACTCTCGAATTCTACAAACTTGGAAGGTGCTAATTTAAGTGTTTCAGGAAGAATGAGTTACCATCACCCATGCTATCAGCCATGATCTAGTTATAGTACTAGCCGTACTATCAACCTGGATGTCAGCTGTATTTTTATTAATTTATTTATTTGCTATATGCAATTCTGTATATATTTAATAGTTTATTTTATTAGTTGTAATAGGATTTTATTAGTTCTATGCATAGGCTACTTGCTTTACAGGTACTTTATTAGATGTTCTTTATCATTTACTCTGTTGTTCTTTTTGCTTTCGCAATACCTAATGTATTTTTTGTCTTGCCAATAAAGTAATCTGAATTATTGAAATTGTATCAGACATACAATCAAACATCCGATCAGTTTTAGCATCAGCCATAGTATCAGCAATAATATCAGAAATACTATCTCACAGTGGACTATCAGCTTTAGAATCAATCATACTACAGCTTTTGTATATGTTGTTATACCAGTCTACTGTCAGCCATAGTATAAAGCCATTTTATTAGGAATACTATCATAGCCATAGTATCAGTGTTAATATCAGCTGTTCCACTGCTCACACTTTCCATTCGACTTCACACTTCAACCTCATTCTCCCTCAAATATATATATATATATATATATATAGTACACTCAGTGCTTCAAATACACATTTAAATTATTGTATTTTTATCTTCAAGGTCTCCCCAGAGGGACAACGGGAGTTTTTTTGAAAGCGGAGCGTGGATGAGATATGTGTGCAATAACAGGCGGAAGCTGATGTCTGACACTCTGTGATTATTCAGCGCTGGAGAAGAGCAAGCGATGTTCTCTGATTAAACACATCACATTAAATTAATAACTTAATTGAGTTGTACTGAATCACTGCGAGGAGACCGATACTGAAAACACTCAGATGACTGGGTGCTGCAGATGAAAGGAATGGAAAAAGAGAGAGAGAGAAAGAAAGAGAAGTGTAGGGACCTTCACTTTATAATGAGGTTCTAATGGAGACTGTTTCAGTCGAAAACTATTTATTATTAAATAAGATAAAAAAAATACCTTATTGTTATTATTATTATTATTATTATTATTATTATTATTATTATTATTATTATTATTATTATTATTATTATAGCCATACTATCAGATATACTATCAGTGTTTCTATAGCAACAGGTCCTATGTGACTACATGTAACTATAAAAATAATCATTTTAAAAGCTGCACCTGCAACAGTAACTGTGATGTGTGTGTGTGTGTGTGTGTGTGTGTGTGTGAGAGAGACAAACCGTCTGTTTGATATCAGGAATGCCGATACGGAAGACCATGAGGGCGATGTGTGCATCATCAAGGGCAGAGCTCGAACCTCTCCTCAACTTCTTCTGCTGCTGCTGATGATTGGCTGCCGGTTGGTGGGCGGGGCCAGGGTTTGGGGAATAAGGATTGGTGGTGTGACCCGGGTTTGTACCTCTCACCGATCTCCCAGTTGCTTTCTGCCTATGCCCTTCTGCCCTTCCTCCTCCTCCTCCTCCTCCTGCTCTTCTGACCTCATCTTCATCATCCTCCTCTTCCTCTGCTCCATTCAACTCTCCGTTCTCCTCCTCTGCGTCCTCATCCTGATACTCGTCCTCCATTTCTTCCTCTTCCTCCCCCTCCTCCTCCTCCTCCTCTTCCTCCTCCGCCCCTGGATACAGGTGCTGACTGTTTCCCAGCATCTTCTGCTGCTCCTCGTCACTGGAGAGGGGGCTGAGTGGCATCGTCATGGTGACAGAAACGGAGGTACCCACGGCAACAGCATCATCCCCAGAGACACACTGGGGAAAGAGACAGAGACAAAGGTCATGAGTTCTTCATGTTTACATCATGTTCTTGTTTCTACTCCTGGTTAATCAAGTCCCCCTTTTCTGCTGTTGCTTTTTTAAAGGAAAACTTTAAAGTTCCTTTAGTTCCTGTGTGGTCTAGGTTCCATTATTTTGTTAATTATTTCCCAATTTCCAAATAAGTCTCAGAGTATCCTCTAGTTCCTGCTTAGTTCCTGTAGTTCCACCCATTCTCCCATAGACCTCCAGAATTTCCTGAAGTTTCTGTATACCCCTGTTCTCCTATTTTTCTCAACTCCCCAAAATTCCTCCGGTTCTAATATGTCTAATAATTCCCAAAGTCTACTTCCGAAGTTTCTCTAGTTCTCCTCTTAGTTTCCACCAGTTCATTCCACTATTTTGAATTCGTTCTCAAAAGGTTTCACAGATGCCATAGGTGTTTATGGTTTCCTTAGTCTCATTAAAGGACACATTTCAAAGCTCTCCTGACAGAGGAACTCATCTGTAGGCATCTACATACCGTAAAACCTTCACAAATACCTTCCAAAGAACAACCAAAGAAGCTTTATACTGGATCAGGACGTTCTCCTACAGCTTTAGAGAAAGGGCTCTTTTCATGACCTTTGAGGTGTCCTGTTTCAAATTCAGAGGCCAAAGTGATACCAGAGAACCTTTTCATTGGAACTCATGTGTGTTCTGAAGTTCTGGATTTCCTGTATACAGTAGAGAACAGTGGAGCACTATACAGAGAGAGGGTTTGGATCATGGTTCTCAGCTTTTAGTCTAGAGTGCACAACAGGTTCTTCAGAGTAAAAGTTCCTTGAGCTGTACACACATAAACACACACACACACACAAACACACACACACACACACTGATAGCTAGGAGTTGTTCTGAAGCCAACCAGTTTACAGCATTCCTCAAACCCCTGTGAGATGAGATGAGATGAGATGAGATTCACGAGTGTTTTTTCTCCCTCAGAGATCTGACTCCGAGACGTGTTCCTGACTTGAGTCCCAGCGTGAGCTGATGAAGAACAAGCCGAAACACCTCACCCTCTTGCTTATTTTACTTCACACCACACGATGAAGAAAATGATTTTCCAGAAAGTCGCTCATCCACACTGAAACGTATGAAAACGCTTTGTCCCTTTACTGCGCATACGCAAAACGTAAGGCGCTTTGACCTGCGTCAATTTCACAAGACGTGTTTTTACTTTCCGGCTCTTTGAAACGTCGCCACAACGAATGAAAATGGCGTCTCAGTGTGAGGAGAAAAATGTGTTTTTAAAATGAAAAAACGTATTAGTGTGGACATGGCCTCAGTCTCAAACTACATCTCCAGCATGTAAATGTCTTCAAAGACCTCCTACAAATACGGGCGGGAACAGGATATGACATCACAAGCCAATGCAACAATACAACCAGGACTGGTTCATGTGTGGAGATACAAGAAGTTTAGAATCCAGTGAAATGAGAAACGTCATGTGGAGTGCGAGATTTCACCATCTCCAGCCTTCACGTGTTTATTAACGGAGAGAAAGAGAGAGAGAGAGAGAGAGAGAGAGAGAGAGAGAGAGAGAGAGAGAGGTGGAAAATAAAAAGAAAATAAAGGAGTACATTTCAGCAGGAGATCACTGTTGGACACACACACACACACACACACACACACACACACACATTTGCTCAAGTACCCTTCAGGAGAAACAGTCATTTTCTTCCCAGACAAGAGATTTAACGTAAATTTCACTACGTCCCGCTGAGGAGTTCACTTCAGAAGTTCACTTCAGGTTTGAAGCACAGTGATGAAGGTAAATTAGTTTTTTTAAAACACACACACACACACACACACACGCACACGCACACACACGCACACACACTGCATACACACTGCATACACACTTTACACAACACACACTATGCATAGACTACAAACACTCTACACTTTCTATACACACTGCACACACAATCTACACATAAGCAATACACTATTCTCACTACACACACTCCATACTCACTACACACACTACACTTACTACACACACACTTCATACACACTACACATCGACTAAATTTACTACACACACTCCATACTCACTACACACACTACACTTACTACACACACTACACTTACTACACACACACTTCATACACACTACACATCAACTAAATTTACTACACACACTACACTTACTACACACAATTCATACACACAACACATTATCTACACTCACTAAACACAGTCCATACCCACAACACACTACACTTACTACACACACTTCATACACAATACACATCGACTAAATTTACTGCACACACTCCATACTCACTACACACACTACACTCACTACACATTCCATACACACTACACATTGACTACAATCACACCACACACACTGACTTATAAACATGTAAATGTTGGTGTATAAAGAGAAGCATAAATAAAGGAAAATAGAAACAACAAAAAAAAGAATAAGAGTTGAGAGAAGATCTGAGTAGAAATGATGTCCCCTCCAAAAAAGGTAAATATTTGCTTTAGCCAGTCAAATAACAAGACAATCACCCAATCAGCATGCAGTTGGGAGGGGCATATACAGAAGCTGTCTCTCTGTCAGACTGGAAGTCAGAGAATATTAGGAGGTGTGGCACTGTGAAGGAGAGGAGGTGAGAAGATAAGGAGGTGCGGAGGGGAGAAGGTGCAGAAGTAAAAAGGTGATATGGTAAAAAGATAAAGATAAGGAGTTGAGAAGATGAGGAGGTGTGGCAGGGAGAAGGTGTGTAGGCAAAGAGTTGAGAAGATGAGGAGGTGTGGCAGGGTGAAGGTGTGTAGGCAAGGAGTTGAGAAGATGAGGAGGTGTTGCAGGGAGAAGGTGTGTAGGCAAAGAGTTGAGAAGATGAGGAGGTGTGGCAGGGTGAAGGTGTGTAGGCAAGGAGTTGAAAGGATGAGATCGTAAGGTGATGAGAAGATAATGTGTGAAGGATGGGAAGATAAGAAGGTTTTGAGTTGTGAAAATGAGAAGGTGTGGAGGTGTGAATAAGAGGAGGAGAGAAGATAAGAAGGTGGTGAGGTGGAAAATGAGGAGATTATGCATATTAGCTGATTTTAGCTAGCGTGTTTGCTAACTGCTAGTAACTAATTAATATAGTTTGAACCTCTGATTGTAATTCGACATTATTTCTATGTTTCTGGATTTATATTCTGAATAACACTGAAGAGCTATAATATGTATATATGTCATGAATATGCAAATTATTCACTGCCAACATTTCTGACATCAAAATCATCTGGACATCATTTACATCAGCTGATTTTAGAAAGCGGGTTCGCTAGTGCATATAATTTTTACCACAAAAATCTGAACATTTAATGAAAGTTTTATTATTAAACTTCATTTTTCTGTGTTTGGTTTGTTTCCATCTTTCAACCTCAACCTGTCTTATGGATTAATGCTAATGGCTTTGCCCTTGAGCTTCACATCTGTCTGTGCTTTGACCCGAACATGAGCGTGGATCATTATTCATAGAAATAAATCATAAATAAATTATGCCATGCTTTCAGTCTCCTCCGGCTCGGGGTTTATTACAACAGGAACAACGTCAATGCTTCAGGTTTGAACAGAGGAAACCACTCGTGCTAATTAAGAGTCTTTTCTCTCTCTCTCTCTCTTTTTTTAAATTTTGTACACAAAAAAGAAAGAAGACTGTGGTGACCCCTAACGGGAGCAGCCGAATGAAGAAAGAAAGAAAGAAAGAAAGAAAGAAAGAAAGAAAGAAAGAGGAGACAGAACATTTCTGCATCTGCAGAACCTCTGAAGGTTCTCTGTAGAACCTGAGAGCATTTACATTTCCTAAAGTTTCCACATGGAATCTGTAGCATCGTCCCCTCTGAGAGTCATCAGTCTGCTACAATGGTTCAGGACCACAGTTTGTATGAACAGTTCTGTATTTCAGCACCTACCACTGAACAGCTCCTCAACAATGATGGGACTGTAATAAATTGACATTCGGTATTGAGGATGAGGATGTGCCTTCTTTTGAGTCTGGTTTACTAATTAGGGATAAACTTACAGTAATAAGTAACAAACATAAATTCTTTAAACCTCTTTATCTCTGCGAAGATGCTTTGACAGTATCCATTGTTAAAAACGTGTTACAAAAAAAACCCTGAATAGAATTATCTCATCTCATAATCTCAGCTTCTTATCTCTTTGTTATCTCATTATCCTGTGTCGTTCTCAGAAACTCTAACTGTAACTCTAAATGGATAAAAGTGTGAGGGGTGTTCAGTTAAAGGAACTTCTCAGATACTCAGAGAGAGATAAAATTACACACAGGGTTTTATTATGGTATAGTAAAAAGCAAAAATATGGAAAATGAGAAAAAGAAAAAGTGAAGAAGTGGAGAAAGAGGGAGAGAGAGGGAGCAGAAAGAGAGAGGGAGGGAGAGGGAGAGGAAAGAGAAAGAATATGTGAGATGGAGACAGAGCAATGGAGGTGGTGATGGAAGAAAAGGAGGATTGATGTTTGGTGATGGGCAGATGGAGGGATGGGAGATGCAGGTGGTAATAGAGGATGGAGGTGATGATCCAGGAATGTATGTGGTGAATAAGGATGAGATGATGGAGGAACAGAGGAGGTAATAGAGGGAAATACATGATAGATAGAGAGAAATTATGATGGAGGGATAGAGATTGTGGAGAAAAGAGGTAGTGGTGGAGGTATAAAGTGGGTGCTGAAGAAACAGAGATGGTGATGGAGGGATAGAGGTGGTGATGATAGAGGGAAAGAGGTGATTTTGATTAAACCATAGAAGTAGTGGTGATGTAGTGATAGTGGTGGTGATGATAGAGGGAAAGAGGTGGTGATGGAGGGATTGAGGTGGTGATGATAGAGAAATAGGGGTGGTGATGACAGAGGGATAAAGGTGATGATAGAGGGATAGAGGTGATGATAAAGGGATAGAGGAATAAGGGTGATGTAGGGATAGAGGTGGTGATGATAGAGGGATAGAGGTAATATTGATGGAGGGATAGAGGTGGTGATGATAGAGGGATAGAGGTGGTGATGATGGAGGGATAAAGGTGATATTGGGGAGATAGAGGTGATAATGGAGAGTTAGAGGTGATAATGGAGGGATAGAGGTGATAATGATGTAGGGATAGAGGTAGTGATAATAGTGGGATAGAGGTGATGTTGATAGAGGGATAGAGATGATATTGATGGA
Organism: Silurus asotus; assembly: GCA_024362625.1. Taxonomy (NCBI): domain Eukaryota; kingdom Metazoa; phylum Chordata; class Actinopteri; order Siluriformes; family Siluridae; genus Silurus; species Silurus asotus. The sequence goes on from MU551663.1 coordinate 617,726, forward strand.
GGGATAGAGGTGGTGATGATGGAGGGATAAAGGTGATATTGGAGAGATAGAGGTGATAATGGAGGGATAGAGGTGATAATGGAGGGATAGAGGTGATAATGATGTAGGGATAGAGGTAGTGATAATAGTGGGATAGAGGTGATGTTGATAGAGGAATAGAGATGATATTGATGGAGGGAAAGAGGTGATGTTGATAGAGGGATAGAGGTGATAATGGAGAGATAGAGGTGATAATGAAGGGATATAGGTGATAATGATGGAGGGATAGAGGTGGTGATAATAGTGGGATATAGGTGGTGATAATAGTGGGATAGAGGTGATGTTGATAGAGGGATAGAGATGATAGTGATGGAGGGATAGAGGTGGTGATAATAGTGGGATAGAGGTGATGTTGATAGAGGGATAGAGATGATAGTGATGGAGGGATAGAGGTGATAATGGAGAGATAGAGGTGATAATGGAGGGATGTCATCTCTCAGAGGAGGATGGAAGCAGATGGAACTATTACACAAACACTGCATCTTTCTCTCTTATATTCACAATAAAATGTTATTTATCTGATATGTGGTTTGGTGGAATGTGGCCACGTCGCTTTAAACACCGTTAAACACCGTTAAACACCGTTAAACACACCAGGTACCAGCTTTAACTTAAGCAAGTTTTCTAACACACTTAATTATTATGATATTGTTAGCTAACAGGCTAAACACACCTCCAGCTAATGATATCAAATACAACAGCAATCCCACAAGCAGCAACAGTCAAACCTGAGGAGATTTTTTGTTCGAAACAAATGTTTGTTTGTTGAATGTTTGGTCATTTTATTTAAAACCATAAAAATGAAGAATTTCACAGTTGTGCTTCAAAAAGAAAAACAACTGTGAAATTCTTTATTTTTGTGGTTTTTCTTTATTTTGACACCATTTATAGCTAACATTTTGTTTCATTTCGTCTCTTGATAACGGAGCTGCTGATCACTCCAGCGTAGCTTCCCGGTGTCGTCTTCATGATTGTTTATTTCTCAGGTGTTTGGGGGTTTTTTTGTGTAGCGATGTGCTACTTGTAAATATAAAATAATTTATTTTTACTTGTTTTTTCTGTCATTTTTCCTTACAACATGTTAATAAATACATAGCTCGCCAAAGCTAGCTCAGAAAAAGCTACAAAAGTGACTAGCCAAAAAAAAAAAAAAGTAGCTTGCTAATGCTAGATATTTAGGTTAGGCTTCGCTACCCACCTTTATTTAGCTGATAAACGAGTTCACTGGACACTGGCTACTTTGCTTGTAAACTTGTAAATCATTAGTAAATTTATTTATTTATTTACTGATTTACTGAAAGTGTAATTTATTGTGGAAAAGGCGAATGTAAAATTTGTACATATTTTAATGTAAATGTAAATTGAAGTAGAGAAATACATTGACATTTTTCATATCACTTTTTTTTATGAATTTTGTTGCCTCTATGCTTCCATACTAATTTTTAGAATCCATTAAAATTCGTGTTTAATTTCTTTACACGTGAGACTGTGAGACTGTGAGTGTGTGTGAGTGTGTGAGTGTTGTAGCCTGGATCACTGCTTAGCATCAGTTAGCCACTGACGCAATACCAGATTAGCCCTAAAGGATATCTTACAGTGTTTTTCACAAAAGACTTGAACATTTTAGCAGACATCAATCCAGTTTTTATATTTGCAAACATATAAACACTCAGCGAGTTGTCCGGGGGTCAGGGGTCGGTGTCGTGCTGCAATGCAATCCTCCTGTCTCCGTACACACTGCTCTCATTAAACACCTCATCATGATCATCATGACTCTGTGAAAAACTTCTTTCCTTCTCCTGCTCAGGATTTGTTCTAAATCTAATCTTCACTATACTGCTAGATGTTTGTGGACACCTGACCATAAGATTGGTAGGTGCTTCTTTTTGAACATCTCATTCCAAATTTAGTCTTCATTTGCTATTATAATGAGCTCCACTCTTCTGGAAAGATGCTTTAGTGGATTTTTGCAGAGATTTTTTCAGACACAAGGGTGTAGGTAAAGTGATGTAGGTACGTTGAGGAGGCCTGGGGTGCAGTCAGCGCTCACATTCATCCTCAGTAGAGTTGGAGGTCTCTAGCAGGAGTTCTTCCACCCATGTAAAGCAGATCTTCTTGGAGCTAGCTTTGTGCACAGGAGGATTGTCGTGCCTGAACTGATGGCAAAATGTCATGCTCCTGCATCTAAAGACGTGTATCTCCAACTTTGGGGTTTGGAGAAGAACCACAAACGTGGAACATTTTGGTGTGTTTCAATACTTTTGGCACACATTGTGTACAGCTGTTTACATTATGGGATGTTTTTCCACCAGTCTTATTTTAATTTGTAAGTTGATGATCACAGAACACCAAACATTTTCTGCACAACTGACCCTGATGTTTGACCTGGAATCGTTTGTATCTGGGCTCTCCCTCTCTCTCGCTCTCTCCCTCCAGCTCTCTCTTCCTCCCTCTCTCTCGCTCTCTCTGACTTTTATGTAGGACAAAGCATGAATATAGAGAGATATTTTCAGTGTCTTGGTCCCCAGGACATTTCGCTGGGAAACTTCCAAAGAACAGACCGCCCCACTTTTAATGACACGAAACTGGAGCGTCTGATTTCTCTCTGTAGCACGGACGAGCGTCCACCCGGTGGCTAAAACGGGGAAAAAGATGTGAGTCTACATGTGATCCCTTGCATCACGTTTTTCTTTCCACCAATCAGGAAGCTGGACACCACTCTCACGTACGTCTTGGGACGTAGCGCTGGGACTAAACCATCTGGACAGCTCACCTTATTTCCTCTTCCTGATGCTGAACCCCTCCCTACTGTGCAGAACAAAACGTTCAAATAAGAAAAAGAACAAAAAATGGCGAGGTCTCTACCAGGCAAAGATTTCAAATCAGACTGGGGTTTCACATCATGCTTATTCCCCCTCGACATCAGAAGGTGTCCAGCAGTGCCAAAGAACTGGAGGAAACCAGTGGGTCTGGACAGAAGTGATCTTCATCTAGGAATTGTGGCCAAAAAGCCAAACCATCAACATGGAAACAAGGCTCAGTGTACTCAGAGGAACTGTGGTCAGAAAGATAGCGGCAGGTTGTTTGCTGAGGTCTGGAAAGTGTCTGCAGGAAACAGTAGGCATGGAGGAGGTTTCCTGAAGGTTTTTAGCTTCATTTCTGCAAATGCAGTTGGAGATGTGTTTGTGGATTAATGGTGTCCTCAATGCTGAGAAATACAGGCAGATAACTCCCCATCATGCGGTACCGTCAGGGAGGCGTCTGATTGGTTCTGAATTTATTCTGCAGCAGGGCAATGACCCCAAACATACAACCAAAGTCATTAAGAACTATCTTCATCTTAGAGAAGAACAAGGAGTCCTGGAAGTGATAGTTTTGACCTTGACACTGTCCTGATCTTCACATCATCATGTCTGTCTGGGATTACATGAAGAGACAGAAGGATTTGAGGAGCCTCCATCCACAGCAGATCTGTGCTTAGTACTCCAAGGAGTTTGGAATGACCTACATGCTGAGTTCCTTCAAAAACTGTAGCTGGAAGGATTCTGCTCATTTACTTTCTATTTTGTAAATAGATTTTTTTTAAATTAACACTTATTTTTTACATTTTTCTTACTTTACACTTTTTCTCAGGTTTATGCATTTTTTTTTACACCTGTCTAAATCTTTGGAACAGAAGTGTATATATCTCACTCTCTCTCTATTAGTGATCAGAAGAATATAAACAAATCCCTCTTTAAAACGACTCAATTTTCTGAGTCACATTAAAGACTCTTTCAAAGTGAATGAATCGTTCATAAACGACCCGTTACTGCGCTCTCAGTAAACTCTAAAAAATTCTAGAAAAATGTTTTTACACTTTTTCCAAAAGTGTCAGACACATTAATTAATTTTTCGAGATGAAGGGAAAGGGGGCGGAGCTTTTACAGGGTCTAAGTTACAATACAGCTGCCAATCATTTCAGATGTACGTGTGGATTTTTCTCATTGTAAAGATGTTTGCGTGATAATGATGGTGTGCAGCGTTGCATTGTGGTAGAGCTCAATGTGTAAGAATGAGGATATAGATTAATATTAGAACGCGGGGAAATCAGACATTCAATCTCATGGGACTTCATTCCAAAAAAAATCTAAGGTCATGGCTATTTTTGGCGTCAGAAGGTGACGGGGTAAAAAGCTCGATCATGTTCACCTGTCGCACGTTGATGACCTCATCACTCACGGAAATGGCTTTAGGCCTGTTCTCACTCGGTTCTATTTCCCTTGAGTCACACTGGGCCACTGAGGACATGTTGTATCACACACACACACACACACACACACACACACTCACACACACACACACACAAGATTGTGACTGCATGTGTTCAATAACGTCCGTGCTGGGATTGAACACTGTTCTGTAATAAGCGTGATAAAGGTGTAGAAACCCCGTCAGACTCCACCGCTGGAAGAACCAACAAGAGATTGAGATACAGCAAAAAAAATCTAATCCCAGTAAATGAATAAAATTCCTCAGATTAGACTTTTATGGCTAACACACAAGGGCTCATGTCCGGTTTATGAGTTTCCTCTGTTTCCCACAATGCCGTTCAGATGAAGACGCCTGAGAGATTTAGTTTGTGCATCTGCCTTCTTTATTGCAGTCTCTGAATTAAAGTATTTGTTCCTCAGATGTAAATTGATGTAGTTTGTGTCTCTGATATAATTAGAGCAGTTTATTAGCTGATGCATGTCGTGTCTTGTGTAAATTGAGGTAATTTGTGCCTCTTTCATTAATACGTTATGAACTGAGGTAGTTTGTGCCTCAGCTGTAAATTGAGGAACTTTTCGCTCATGTTTGTGTCCCACTTCCTCTTCTTCAGCACTGCATTCTGGGATTCCATGTCCAGCTTTTTGAGTTTTTTTGCTTTCATTTCCACGCTGCTCTCTTGTTCCGTGGAACATCACTGGAATATGAACCGTGACTCTTAAGTTTGAGAACGCTTCAATTTTTGTCAAAGAAAACTAAAAGTAACTGCGGCGATCAAGAAACGAGGTCCAGGATCCAACCGATCACATGAAGAGTATCTCAGGACACCTCAGAAACATGTTCCAAATCAAGAGGAAGCAGATGAAAGATGTTCTCTTGCGAGGTGAGGAACTGCACGTCGGAATGAAATATTAAAGAGGCCTGCAGAGCGGCTGAGAGACGGCATCAGGCCTCCACTCCATCTTTCACTTTCACTCGCTGCCGTCTTCTTTTTTTTTTTTTTTCGACACCTGTCTGGAAAAACGTGAAGGTTTTCATCAGTGAAGACCGTCTGAGCAGCACATGTGGATCCGTACAATACGCTGAAGTTTACAGATTTTGTATGAATTCACAAAAATAAATAAATAAATATTCCTTGTTTTTTTTCCTTGAATCTTTTCATGGATATTTTATACAAAGACATCGCTGAACATTCTGCAGTTATTTTCCCACAGAGGAGTGAAGTAATGAAGTACAAAGAATTCATTACTGTACTTTAGGAGATTTTTGGGGTATCACTGTTTTACTTTCACTCCACATTTGACACAAATATCTGTACTTTCTACTTCTTACATTCTCAAAACAGACTCGTTTAGTTTTAATCTGTTTGGTGAAATGATCAATATTTTTTCTTCTCACTGCACCGTTCTTCAGCCCGTCAACATGTTTCCTGATACATTCAGAAGTTAACGAATATTATTTTGTATTAATATGATGTGAGGTTCAGTAACAAGTGTGAAGAACATGTCAGAGCCCAAACTTCTTTACTTTCACTTCTGTGCAGTCAGAAATAACCTTTCCCTCACCAGCCTCCATCTCTCTCTCTCTCTCTCTCTCTCTCTCTTTCTCTCGCTCTCGCTCTCGCTCTCTCTCTCGCTCTCTCTTTCATATTCATGCAAATGTATTAAATGTAACTATTTAAAAAAAAAAAAAAAACTGAAAAAGATAAAATAAAAAGAACTTTCTGAAGCTCAGAAAGTATTGCCATTTTATCCAGTCTTAAAGAATGGTGATCAGTTGGTATTGTATGAGGAAGTCTGGTGTGTCAGAGAAGTATGTGAGGGTGGTGCAGGACATGTAAGAGGACAGTGTGACAGCAGTGAAGTGTGTGGTAGGAACAATAGATGGGTGTGAGGTGGAGTTTGGACTGCATCAAGGATCGGCTCTGCAGCACTAAAGATGTTGAGATGTTCGTTGGGAGTGACGTGAGCTTAAGATTGTTTGGAGGAACATGGGGTACAGCTTAACAGTGTTGAGGAGTGTGTAAAGGACATTAGACAGCTGATGCTTAATAACTTTATTCTACTTAACTCAGATAAGACAGAAGTACTATTACTAGGACCACATGCAGCTAGAAATAAACTTTCTGATTCTGTAGCATCTCTGGATGGTGTTTCTGCCTCAGTGTGTACAGCAGTCAAAGACCTTGGTGTGATTATTGACCCAATTCTTTCCTTTGATCCTCACATGAATAATATCACCAGGATCTCCTTCTTTCACCTTGGAAATGTTGCTAAAATTAGAAATATGATGTCGTTACAGGATGCAGTAAAACTAGAAGATGTTTTTGTAACATCTAGATTAGACTACTGTAACGCTTTACTGTCTGGGTGTTGGAGTAAGTGCATAAATAAGCTTCAGTTAGTCCAGAATGCAGCAGCAAGAGTCCTCACTAGATCTAGAAAATATGATCACATCAGCCCTGTTTTAATCATCTACACTGCTCCCAATTACATCTCACTCTGATTATAAAATACTACTACTGACGTATAAAGCACTTAACGCTCTCACGCTGCAGTATCTGAGTGAACTTCTGTACCAGGATGATCCTCCACGCCTACTTAGATCAAAAGGTGCAGGCCATTTGTTGGTACCTCAAATAATGAAGACTCCAGCAGGGGGCAGATCTTTCTCTTATAAACCCCCACAGTTATGGAACAACCTTCCAATCAGTGTTCGGGACTCAGACACAGTCTCAGTGTTCAAGTCGAGGCTGAACACATATTTATTTAGTGGAGTCTTTAGTCAGTAAGTGTTTGTGAGGTAAAGGAGCAGATCTGGAGAGATCATGGATATCGAGTGTTTGGTGAACTGGGATATTTGTATGCTGTCGTCTCCTCACTTTCAGATGTTTACTCTGGTTTGTTGATGGTGGTGTGGTGGGTCGTCTCTTATCCCAGAGATCCTCATGACTGTGGGGTTTCTTCTGCTTCTCCCTTTTAGTTATGCTGCCATAGCGAGTCTTGCCGGAGTCCAAACTGCACAGTGACATTACCTTTCATACAGCAATCAGGAGACTTAATAATCCATATCCTTCTCTCTCCCCCTCTTCACTGTGTCCACCATAATCCGAAGATTTAGAGAAGAGAACAGGTCATTACCTTTTTTTGAGATTATAGTACAGTATGTAAATGTTGACAGCAGTTACTGTATGACAGACTACATACTGTACCTCAGTATACTGTAGGTAAAAATATGTTTCAGTACATCACTGTACCAGTGTACTGTAGGAGTGTAATGGAGGGTTGGTCTAACTGTCTGTAGGCCCAGTATTCCATGTATGTATTTGGTAACTCCATGTTCTCTTTTTGTAGAATTGAAAGACTGCCACATGGGGGTGGGAGTGCAGGTATGTTCTCCCCACACTAAGAGATATGGTCCATGGGAACAAGGCCATTAAACTGAGTGAAATTCAGCAGAAGATCATTGAGGACCATGTAAATTTTGAGGGTATCATCAGTGTCAGCCTCTCTACTGTTGATCATGTCCTCAAGCGTAACAGACTGCGCATGAATTCAATTCAATTCAATTCAATTCAATTCAATTCAAATGATCAATATTTTTTCTTCTCACTGCACCGTTCTTCAGCCCGTCAACATGTTTCCTGATACATTCAGAAGTTAAGGAATATTATTTTGTATTAATATGATGTGAGGTTCAGTTACAAGTGTGACACTAAAACAGGTCAAATTAATGACTACATTTTACTGAAGAACATGTCAGAGCCCAAACTTCTTTACTTTCACTTCTGTGCAGTCAGAACTTCAACGTTTACCAGAGTCTTTTAAAACAGGAGGATCTGCACTACTGCTAAGTGAAGGATGTGTGGACTTTTGCAACCTCTGCCCAGATCAGCGCACCCCTGAGTGCTTTATTCCTCTTACACCTTAACTATCGTTTATTTATTTAAGACACGTCACACTTTTTTCTCTGAACATCCCCAAAAGCGTGTTAGTTCCTGCTCTTGCTTAGATTATAGCAGCAGTAAACAACCTTTCCTTCACCATCACCAGTCTCTATCTCTCTCTCTCTCTCTCTCTCTCTCTCTCTCTCTCTTTCTTTTTCATAATCATGCAAATGTATTAAATGTAACTATTTAAAAAAACAAACAAAAGTAAAACAGATACAATAAAAAGAACTTTCTGAAGCTCAGAGACAAAAAATTGCCATTTTATCCAGTCTTAAAGAATGGTGATCAGTTGGTATTGTATGAGGAAGTCTGGTGTGTCAGAGAAGTATGTGAGGGTGGTGCAGGACATGTAAGAGAACAGTGTGACAGCAGTGAAATGTGCAGTAGGAACGATAGACGGGTGTGAGGTGGAGTTTGGACTGCATCAACGATCGGCTCTACAGAGCTAAAGATGCTGAGATGTTCGTTGGGAGTGACGACAATTGACAGGATTAGAAATGAGTTTATTAGAGGGACAGCGCATGTAGGACGTTTTGGAGACAAGGTGAGGTAGGTGAGATTGAGATGGTTTGGAGGAACATGGGGTACAGCTTAACAATGTTGAGGAGTGTGTAAAGGACATTAGACAGTGGATGCTTGATAACTTCATTCTACTCAACTCAGATAAGACAGAAGAACTTTTACTAGGACCACATGCAGCTAGAAGTAAACTTTCCGATTCTGTAGCATCTCTGGATGGTGTTTCTGTTTCAGTGTGTACAGCAGTCAAAGACCTCGGTGTGATTATTGACCCGAGTCTTTCCTTTGAGTCTCACGTGAATAATATCACCAGGATCTCCTTCTTTCACCTTAGAAATATTGCTAAAATTAGAAATATGTTGTTGTTACAGGATGCAGACAAACTAGTAGATGTTTTTGTAACATCTAGATTAGACTACTGTAACGCTTTACTGTCTGGGTGTTGGAGTAAATGCAGAAATAAGCTTCAGTTACTAGATCTAGAAAATATGATCACATCAGCCCTGTTTTAATCATCTACACTGCTCCCAATTCCATCTCACACTGATTATAAAATACTACTACTGACGTATAAAGCACTTAACGCTCTCACGCTGCAGTATCTGAGTGAACTTCTGTACCAGGATGATCCTCCACGCCTACTTAGATCAAAAGGTGCAGGCTATTTGTTGGTACCTCAAATAATGAAGACTCCAGCAGGGGGCAGATGTTTCTCTTATAAACCCCACAGTTATGGAACAACCTTCCAACCAGTGTTCGGGACTCAGACACAGTCTCAGTGTTCAAGTCGATGCTGAACACATATTTATTTAGTGGAGTCTTTAGTCAGTAGGTGTTTGTGAGGTAAAGGAGCACATCTGGAGGGATCATGGATATGGAGTGTTTGGTGAACTGGTATATTTGGATGCTGTCGTCTCCTCACATTCACACGTTCACTCAATTTTGTTGATGGTGGTGTGGTGGGTCGTCTCTTATCCCAGAGATCCTCATGTCTGTGTTTCCTTCTGCTTCTCCTTTTTAGTTATGCTGCCATAGCGAGTCTTGCCGGAGTCCAAACCTCACAGTGACATTAACTTTCATACAACAATCAGGAGACTTAATAATCCATATCCTTCTCTTCCTGTCACTCTCTTCTCTCTCTCTCTCTCTCTCTCTCTCTCTCTTTCTCTCTCTCTCTCGGTTGAGTTAAACATGCTCCTGAGGTTCCAGTGACCACTGTTCCTGCGCCTCTTCCCTCCGTGGATCTTCACACTTCGTCCCGGTCTGCCTCTGGATAGTGTTCTCTTCAATTGGAGGCCACTCTGTGCAGCTTGGGACGGTTTCTCCTCAACGCCTTGGGTGGTTCCATGAAATTCCGGAGTAAGAACAAGAGCTTTGAGGATGGATTTGGACTGTAGATAATGTCAACAGTCTGCTACACTGACTCAGGACTACAGTTTGCTTCTGATCACCATCACTGCACCCCGCAACATTGTATATCTGCAATAAATAGACATTCGGAGCAACCCAGATGAGGATGAGGTTCCCTTTTGAGTCTGGTTCCTCTCAAGGTTTCTTCCTTCTGCATCTCAGGGAATTTTTCCTTGCAATAGTCTTCACCGGCTTATTCATCAGAGACAAACTTACACCAATAAAGAACATCTTATTAATTGTTTATCACCACATTTTCTGTGTAAAGCTGCTGTGAGATAATGTTCATTTTTAAAAGTGCAATACAAATAAACATGAATTGAATTTATTTACTTCTGTAGGAGAATGCTGAGGATGAAGCTATCAGGAAGGAAAACCAAAAGTTTGAAACAGGCAGATGTAGAGGACAGAGTAATATGGAGACTACAGGCAGATGTAGAGGACAGAGTAGTATGGAGACAGATGATCCGCTGTGACGACCCCTAATGGGAGCCTAATGGGAGCAGCCGAAAGAAGAAGAAGAAGAAGAAGAAAGGATGGTGATCAGTATGGGGTAGTGTCCGGAGATTAAAAAGAGAGAAAGAAGAACTATAATTGGTCTTTAAAACACCAAAAACACAGAAAAAAATACACGCTCTAAACCGAGACAACTGAACTCTGTCAACTTCTGGTGAGTCAGACATCAGGAGGGAAATGCAAACATCCTGACAGCATCCCAACGTATAGTTTAAACATTTAAATGAAACGATACAAAAATGTAAATATGTAAAAGAATCCAATGTATTTTGTAAAAATCATCATAGGATTGAAAATCTAGAAGATCAAAGACACAGAAAGAAAGAAAGAAAGAAAGAAAGAAAGAAAGAAAGAAAGAAAGAAAGGAAGAAATCTTAAATCTCTCTAGCCAATGAGAGTAAACAAATGTTAAGCCCCACCCCCACTGAGAGTTGTGTGTTAGAATGGTGAACATTAACCAGCAAAGTGTCAATGAAAAATCTTGAACACCACTCAGTGCACCTGAGGAGGTTCTCCATATGAAAAGATCCATGAGGTTCCTCTAGAGGGTTAAACTCAAAAACCATGAAGATCTATTTAGACTGAAATAAATATTAACAGTCTGCTACAACAGCTCAGAAGACCACAATCACCATGGACAGTTTTACATTCAAGTCTCCATCAGTGAATATTAATAACATCAACATTGATGGAAATGTAAAGAAAGTACATTTGGTGTTCAGGATGAGATCTCTTTTGAGTTTCGTTCCTCATACCAGGTTTCTTCCTTATACCATCTCAGGGAGTATTTTTTTTTCCTCACAACCGCTTGGCTCAGTCATTAGCAATAAACTCATAGAGACTAATTTAAAAGTGTTGAAAGTGCTACACAAATAAAACTGAATTGAAGAATTTACTGGGAATGTTAAGAGTATTTGAAGACTTTTTAGCCGCCCCTGAGGAGCATTTTTCCTTCTAGTTGTATATTTTGTGTTCTTTCTTGAGAAGTTGCTTTCAATAATTTTAGCACAAACATTATTCACATATCGTTAGCAAGACAAAAAATGTCAACCTCATCTCAAAGCCCTGGCACTGGAGACTCCTTCCATGACATTTTTATTTATCTTGTGAACGATCTGTTACTATAGAAATGATGCCACACCACAGCGAGAACTTTAATAAAAACCGAGGGAGAATTGGACAAGTAACCAACACCTCCAGAGTTGCAGTGTCATGAGCAACGTTAACATTTCGACTATGAAGCATTCCAGTTTTAATGGTGAGTGATGGAGCTGATGTTTCATCTCTGCCCGCTCTCGGCATGAGCTCGTCGCTCTGATGGAATCACGCTAAGAAAAACGAGCGTAACAATCGGAAGTTATTTTACTCGCCGCCGTGAATTCCAATCATCTCACTCATACATGCTGGGAACAAAGTCGTTTATTTGGCAACGTGGGGGTCGGGTTAAAAAAAACTCCTGCGAGATCTACAGGTCCATGTTCATCTTACACTCCCTCATTCACACGTCACACACCGACGCAGATTCCTGTACAGCAGATAGGCGAAGGTATTCATTGTTAATTATTGATTAAAAAGCAATCAATTAAACTACACTTGATTCCAGATGTTACGTTTTCAGTTCCCTGGAGGTTTCTTTACAATCGATTTTATTCTGTTATTTTATGTAAATGCAGCTTTGACTTCTCAGTGCTGATAAATGACCATGTGGATGTGAAGAAGTCGTGATCATTATAATAGTGCAAGACCTCACACCTAGTCGTGGTTTCTCACCTTATACCATGGTCACTTCCCAGCATTGAGGAGTTCCAGCTGTTACTGATGTTTCAGGAGCAAAAACTGACTGAATGGATCCAAATAATGTTTCATTTTCATTATGTATTTTATATACGGCTCGTTACTGCTACAATTCTGCTGCTCCAAATCACACACACAGATAAAGAAGTGCCAGATGATTACATTTATTTACTATACATGAGAGTGTATCTGTGACACACATCAGCTAATAATGAAGCTGTTGGAGTAAACTGCTGGCGCTTGCTTTTTTTCGTTCCAACACTCATTTTTATATTTTCTTTTCCAGTTCATCATCATCCCCAAATTTACCATTTACTATTTCACCATGTTTCACGCAAAACTCCTAAATGGAGCTCAGTGAGGTCATTAGGAAATGTGTATAATCTATGTATAATGCTGTGTCACTCTGGATTGAACTGGAAGTGGATGTTACCATTGTTACAGGTGTTTATAAACAGCACATTAATTTAGATTCAACTGACAAATGCAAACTACCTGCATGTTCAACGCTCTGAATTCATGCCTAACCTTCCAGCCAATCACAATACACTATTCACACCTGAACTCCTTCCAGCCAATCACAATACACTATTCACACCTGAAATCGTTCCAGCCAATCACAATACACTATTCACACCTGAAATCGTTCCAGCCAATCACAATCCACTATTCACACCTGAAATCCTTCCAGCCAATCACAATCCACTATTCACACCTGAACTCCTTCCAGCAAATCACAGCCAATTCCAATCCACTATTCACACCCAAACTCCTTCCAGCCAATCACAATCCACTATTCACACCTGAACTTCCGTAATATAAATAAATAGCACACTTTAGCTTGGACTATACAAAACAAAACAGACAAGAAACAACAATATAAGCAATATGAGTTATAAATAAGACAATATACAGAGTAAATGACAGATCAGTAATGTACAGTAAGTGTGAAAGTGCATGGTGATACAAATAGCAGTAAGTGTGTGTGTGTGTGTGTGTGTGTGTATCATATGGGGATGAAGTGATGAATGACTGTTCTGATAATGCAGCACTTATAGATATGAAGCAGGACATATAATTAAGGTCAGTTGTTAATGAGGCTGATTGCCTGGGGAATGAAACTGTTCTTGCGCATGGTAGTTTTGGTGAATAAAGTTCTGTAGCATACTGCCAGAAGCGAGGAGTTAAAGAGGTTGTGTCCAGGGTGCGAAGGGTCAGTAGTATTATTTCCTGCCTGTTTTTGGTTCTTGTAATTCCTGGAGAGTGGGCGGAGGAGCACCAATGATTTGTTTCTGCTGTTTTAACTGTGGGTTGCAGCCCGTTTCTGTCCTGTTTTGTTGCTGCTTCAAACGAGATGGTGATGGATGTGCACACCACAGAACCTATGACTGCAGTGTAGAACTTACAGTGGAGAAAGTACATCCTCTGCTGCTCGGGAAATGGTAGTTCTCAAAAACCTGAAGGTCTCCAAAGATGACACAGGGCTGATATTGTGAGGGGGAGTAGTGTTGAGAGGTGTTTCCCAAAGTCCACTATCATCTCCACAGTTTTAAATGTGTTTAGCTCTAGGTTGTGCTGACTGTAGTATAGTACCAGTGGCTTCACCTCCTGCTGATATGCAGACTCGTCACCATCTTGGATAAGTCCAATGAGTGAAGTATCATCTTCTATTTTCAGGAGTTTAACAGTTGGGTCACTCTCTCTCTGAGAGGGAGAGAGAGAGAGAAGAGTGTGACAGGGAGAGAAGAATATGGATTATTTTGTGTCCTTATTGTTATATGAAAGTTAAGGATGCGTGAAGATTCACTGTAGCAGCAGAACTAAAAGAGAGAATCAGAAGGAAACACAGACATGAGGATCCTGAGTGAACGTGTGAGAGTGAGGAGACGACAGCACTAAATATCCCAGTTCACCAAACACTCCATATCCATGATCCCTCCAGATCTGCTCCTTTACCTCACAAACACCTACTGACTAAAGACTCCACTAAATAAATATGTGTTCAGCCTCGAATTGAACACTGAGACTGTGTCTGAGTCCCGAACACTGATTGGAAGGTTGTTCCAGAACTGTGGGGTTTATAAGAGAAAAATCTGCCCCCTGCTGGAGTCTTCATTATTTGAGGTACCAACAAATAGACTGCACCTTTTGATCTAAGTAGGCGTGGAGGATCATCCTGGTACAGCGTTAAGTGTTTTATATGTCAGTAGTAGTATTTTATAATCAGTGTGAGATGGAATTGGGAGCAGTGTAGATGATTAAAACAGGGCTGATGTGCTCATATTTTCCAAATCTAGTGTGGACCCTTGCTGCTGCATTCTGGACTAACTGATGCTTATTTCTGCATTTACTCCAACACCCAGACAGTAAAGCGTTACAGTAGTCTAATCTAGAAGTAACAAAGCATCAGCTAGTTTTTCTGCATCCTGTAAAGACATCATATTTTAAATTTTAGCAATATTTCTAAGGTGAAAGAAGGAGATCCTGGTGATATTATTCGGGTCAAAATTTCACATTTTCACAAGGTGTTTGACTGCTGTACACGCTGGAACAGAAACACCATCCAGAGATGCTACATAATCAGAACGTTAACTTCGATCTGCATGTGGTCCTAGTAAAAGTACTTCCCTCTTACCTGAGTTGAGCTTACTATGTCCTTTACACAATCCTTAACATTGTTACGCTGATCTCTCTCATCTGGCTTTGCTGAAATAAACAGCTGTGTATCATCAGCATAGCAATGGAAGCGATGCAGCAAGAGGCAGCAGATATAAAGAGAAAAGCAGTTGGCCTAAGACAGATCCTTGTGGAACACCAAACTTTAGAGTGTGGAGAACTTTAAACCATTTACATCAAGAAACTTAAAGCGATCAGTCAAATAAGACCTCAGCCAGGAGAGAGCTGTTCCCTTTATTCCAACAACGTTCTCAAGTCCAGCAGGCAGGAGATGATGATCAGTGGTGTGAAAAGCTGCACTGAGGTCGAGCAAAACAAGTAAAGAGACAAAACCCTGATCAGAGGCCAATAACAGTCATTTACCACCTTAACTAGCGCCGTCTCTGTGCTATGATGAGGCCAAATTCCTGCTGTGCTCCAACCTTTTCTAGAATCTTGGAGATAAAGGGAGGTTTGATGTTGGACTGTAGTTGGACAGCTGACAGGGTGAAGGTCAGATTTCCTAATTTGAGGTTGATACTGCAGTTTGAAGAATTTAGACACATAACCAGTGCTAATAGAAGAGTTTATTATTTTTAGAACAGGTTCAATTCCCTCTGGAATGATCTGTTTGAGGAAACGATCGTGATGCAGGTTGATGAGGAAATAAATAAAATAATGTGATTCTCTTGAATGGGAGTAAAACTTTGTAATTAATGGTCTACAGGATTATTTATAAAAAAGTTTGGATTTATTTTATTATTAAAAAAGTTCATGAAATCATTACTGCCTATTGATGGTGTGCATGTGAGTGCAGTGCTTTTATTTTCTGTTTATTTGCTACCATGCTGAATAAAAATCTGGGATTCTGCTTGTTATTTTCTATGAGGGTGGAGAAATATGCTGATCAGCAGCACTAAGAGGTTTTCTAGAACTCAGCAGATTCTCCTTCCATGCAATTTAAAATGTGTAAATTTGTTTTGACACCATTTATATTCGAATTTCCGAGTGGTCTGTTTTAGGGTACGTGTATGATCATTATACCACTGTGCAAATTTAGTTTCTTTTGGGGGGGGGGGGCTCCATCATCTAGAGTGTAAAGGAACCTCTGCAGGGTCAGACGGAGATCTAATTAATGTTGACAACTTTGGAAGATTATTGATAAACCTCGCTACTGTAGTTGAAGTGAATGTGTGACTGAGGCAGATTAGCTGAAAAAGTTTAGAGTTAAGGTGAGGGATCGGAGTTCCCCGAGGCTGCCCAGGGGTAAGTATTGTGTAGCAATGATCCAGTGTGCTATTTTCTTTTGTTTAAAAATGTATATGTTGCCTGTATTTTAGAAGTTCAAGTGTTATTTTTGCTTTAAGGATAATGAAAAAAGAATCTGGATTTTTTAGCTACAAACCGGATTTTTGGTTTGCCAGGTTTTGCAGTGCATCACTCATGCTGGAATGTGGTGGGATGTAAACTCCAGTCCAAATGAATGAGAAAAATACCCGCAGTGAAAAAAAAGGTTTACAGTTAATGAACAGTGTTTCCAAGTTTGTGCTGCAGATTGTATTTAGTACTGTGACATCTGTACACCAACGTTCGTTAATGTAAAAGCAGATTCCACCTCCTTTCATTTTGCCCGATAGCTCTGTTAAGGACCTGCTCAGTGGACGTGGAAGCCTGAGAGAAGCAATCTGCTGTCTGGGATTGAGTGATTGAGCCAAGTTTTGGTAAAACAGAGAGCAGCAAAGTGTTTCTTTGTTCCATTTAGAAGAATCAGTTCGTCCATTTTGTTTTGCCAGTAATCAGAGGTTCGGCAGGTGAATCAGTGGGAGCCCAGTTCTAAATCCTCGCTGTCGTAGCTTCACTAGCGCACCGGCGCGATTCCCCCGCTGGCGTCTCCTCCATGATCCATGGAGCGCAGCTGCTCCTCCAACTAAAAGCTCCAAAAAACTTTGTGTGTTTCTAAAAATGTAAGATTAAGGTAACCAAACACAACGACAAAGTAAAAGAAAGGGGCGCCATCGAAAGTCCAAAAATAAATAAATATGTGGCATTTTGTGCAACATTTATTTCAGTTTTTAAGTCGAAATTGAATTGTTTTTGAAGTAAAATTTAGCCTTAGTGTATTAATGAAAGCAGTTTGTGTCTCAGCGCTAACCGAGGCAGCTTTGCCTCTTCTTTTTGTAACATATTGATGCTTGAGGTCATTAGTGTCATTTGTTAATTGGGTAGTTGCTCAGGGCCAAATGCAATTTGCAGTTTGTGACTCAGCATTTAATTGAAGCAGTTTTCTACCTCCATGTTAATCGAGGCAGGTTGTGTCTCAGTGTAAATTGAGGCAGTTTTGTATCCCGGTGTCTGATGTCGAGACTTGAAACTTTTCAAAACGCAGCAAATGTCTGCATCAACAGTTTTCACACCTGGCACAGCCACGCCCATTTTACAAAATCAGTTGTGAATTCTGATCCATGGCTTTTTACATGCTAACAAGCGCCAGATTTGCTGTGCATGTATCCTCGTTAGCACACCTGACTCATCATGAGCTGATTGTTCTTAGCGTTGTTAGCAAACATGCTAAAGTGGAGCCTGGGCTCCCAGGGTAATTCACATTACTCCAAAAGAAATGATTGATTGGTCAGGAAGGGTTGATTAGTTTTCACAAGATTATGTTTACACTTGTTTTTTCAGTATTGGCTCATCTGCTGGATCTTGTACAGTAATCATGAAGTAAGAGGACTTTACAGGAGTCCTCAGTTTTAGAGCTTTGTAAAGGCTTATCGAAAGAGAAGGAAAAAAGTCTAATGCAACAATTTTTTCATTGCTGCTATAATGTGAAACAGAACTTTTTTTAAAGAATGTAATTAAATTAAAAAAAATGTTTTGAATAATATTTGGTAAAAGTTGGCAAGTTGCTGTGATGTAAGAGGAATAAAACACTTGTAGGTGTGGAGGAAAAAAATCAACTCATTGCTGGTATCAGTAACTCCGCCTCATTATTGAGTCATTTCCTGTAACTTTCCCACACATGCTGATTTTACAAAAAGAAATCGTCAGTTTATACCCAGATCTCTCTACACGCTTACGGGTGTCAGACTCGCTGTTCAAGTCGTCACGTTAAGTACACAGGTGCGATACGTGTTCCATACATCCTAACATGCACAATGGAGCCGCAATTACATGGAATCCGTCACGTTAAATGGTGTCTCATTTTAAACGTTCTCCCTTGAATGTGCGATAAAACACAAGATTCTGCACTGCAGTCGGAGCGACGTCGGCCGCCAGGGTGAGTTAAACACATCACTGCCTCCCTGAACGGATTCTGTGGATGATATGGAGCGATTAACTCAGAATCTGTACTGAGTTCAGTTTCAGCTCAAGTCTCATAGCAACGAATAGAGAAAATGATCAGTTCAGTCCATGGAGAAAGAAACAAAACAAAAAAAACAGCTGAAAAAAACACTTTTTTCTTTAAAACCACACAAAAGTATGATTCACTCCTTGGTAACACAACGTGTAGGAGACGACCCAGACAATTAATTTACCCAAAAGCGACAGAGAGAGAGAGAGAGAGAGAGAGAGAGAGAGAGAGAGAGAGAGATGTAAAAAAGCTGAGATTCAGTAGTGTGTTTCCTTCCTCATGTCTCAGACAAGTGCATCACCTTTCTTACTTCAGCCTGATGCTTAGTATGAAATAGACAAGTGTCAATCGGATTCAGCTTAAACTCCGCTAGAACCAGTTGCATATATACAAGGCGGTATCAAAAACTTTAGAAGTTTTTGATACCACCATGTTTTGCAACACGGCAACAGATATCAGCACGAGGCTGCAGGCACAGTCACAGGGAGCACCGAACTTCATAAGTCAGTGTGCCAAAAGACATCGTCCTGTGTTCATCGCAAGCTGTGTGACTGGAGCTGATCTGATCCCGTGCATTACCCTGTCTGTTATTCTGACCACGTGCACACCCTGTCACCGAGCTCCTCCACACATGTAAAACATTATCTTACTAGGGTACCCACCCTACTTACCAGATTTGGCTCCTGCAGACTTCGCCCTCTTCCCAAAGATGATGAGCTCAAAGGTTGCAGTTTTGACACCATTGTGGAGATCCGTCAAGGTGCTTCGAAAAGAAGACTGCTAAGGCACATTTCAGAAGAACGCTGGAAGCGCTGTATCGGGACTATTTTGAAGGCGACCGTGTGGAAACGTAGATAATCTTTTTGAGTCCACCTCGTAATTATGTATCTAATAAGCTAATAATCTGTTCACAGTTTATAGAGTTTACACACAATGATGAGCAAAAAAAAAAACCCCAGAAGAGAGACTGTTCTGTCGGTGGAAATGCCTTGAGAGGAAAAGCTTCAGATTTGGTTCTGAATAGAAAGGATACAATCATTTGTATAATCTTCGTATCAGTGTCTTTACACAGACGTCACTGTCAGTTTACCTTTATATATATACACTACACAAACAAACGTACCGTCACCTAAACTTTCCAGCCATGTTGAACTTTCCCAAAATGTTGGAGGCGCACAATTGTCCCCATAGGATGTGGAAGATCTCCTGCTATGGGATTAATGTGAATGCTGACTTCACCCTAGGAACCTCCATACCTTCTCACCTATATCAGTACACCTACATCAGCCACACACTGCAACAGTTTGCTGAAGACGACCTGTCCAAGAGCATGAATTACTGGAACCATGTCCTGTGGTCTAATGAGATTAAGATAAACTTGTTTGGCTCAGATGGTGTCCAGCATGTGTGGTGACATCCTGGTGAGAAGAACAAAGAAAATTGTGTGTTGCCTACAGTGAAGCATGGTGGTGGCAGCATCATGGTCTGGGGCTGCATGAGTGCTGCTGGTACTGTGGAGCTGCGGTTCATTGAGGGAAACATGGGTTCCAACATGTACTGTGACATTCTGAAGCAAAACATGACGCCCTCCTTTTAGAAACTGAGCCGAACCGCAGTTTTCCAACATAATAACAACCCCAAACACACCACCAAGATGACAACTGCCTTGCTGAGGAAGCTGAAGGTGAAGGTGTTTAAGTGGCCAAATGGCTATTGAGCACCTGTGGGGGTTCTCAAGTGTAAGGTAGGGAAGCACCATGTGTCTAACACCCAGCAGCTCCATGATGTCATTATGGAGGAGTGGAAAAAGACCCCAGCAACAACCTGTGCAGCTCTGGTGAATTCCAGACCCAGGAGGATTAAAGCAGTGTTGGCTAATAATGTGCTCACACACAATATTCACACTTTGGACACCGTTTTGACATGTTTCCTGAGGGTGTACTTACTTTTGTGGGCAGTTATTTAGACAATAATGACTGTATGTTGTTATTTTCAGAGGACAGTAAATCAGGTCTGCTGTACAAACTGCACATTGATACTCTAAATATATCCAAGTTTCATTTCTATAGTAAAAGCATATAGAAAATAATGCAGAAATGTGAGAGTTGCACTACATGTTTATTAGATGCTGTATATTTATTGTGCAGTGCCAATAAAATTGTGTGTATTTGTCTGTGTGACCTTCCCAGAGTTATCAGTATGGTTGGCAATTAAATTGGGAACAAGAACAAATGCTAACTGTGGTTCATTGGGACAGGAATCACACTGCCCCCAGTGCTCAGGGGAGGGAGCAACAACAGAGTGGACAGGTTGCCAGATTGTTCAAAAATATCAGAACTCAGAGGCATCAATATATGGATTGTTTCGTTTAAATATATACTGAATTGACTTAATAGAGCGAGAAAGAGAGAAAGATAAAAAGCAAAGGAAGAAAAGAGAAAAGGGTGCATTCAGGTGTTTTGTTTCCACTGATATGAATCCAGTCATGGTGAGCATCATTAGAGTGAAAGCATGCGGTAATGACCTCAGAGCTGAACATTCGCAGTGTTTCATGACCTACTAATGACCTTCAATTGTCAGGGATAAGACTCAGAGCCTGTAATGAGGCTCAAACACTTGCAAGAGTGTGTGTGTGTGTGTGTGTGTGTGTGTGTGTGTGTGTGTGTGTGTGTGTGTGTGTGTGTGTGTGTGTGTGTGAGAGAGAAAAAGAGATGGACATAAAGCTTATGGCGCTAATTTGAAGAAAGTGTGGACGTGATAGTTAGTGGGTCAGATATTCACACACACACCCAACTATGTGCGTGTGTGTGTGTGTGTGTGTGTGTGTGTGTGTGTGTGTGTGTGTGTGTGTGTGTGTGTGTCCACCCGCTGAGCTTTACACAGTATCTAAAAATACAACCAGCATCGGCTTGCTTCATCGTTGATGCACATGAGCGGCCAAATCAATCACTCTGAGCACATCGCTGCATGCTAATCAGCTCAAAGCACACACACACACACACACACACACACACGCACACGCACACGCACACACACACACACACATCGATCTTCCATTTTCCAAGTGCAACCCCTACACACAACCTGGACTCAAAAATGTTCAAACCTCAGGGATTTTATACATTTTTAAAATTAAGGTTTCAAAATACTGAGCAGCAGCAGACCTTCAAAAAAACTCAGAGAGGCATCATGGTGTCATGTAGACCATGATCATGCTGTCTTGCTGATTTTTAATCTTTAGGAAACTTCTGCACTGATTTCATAAAGCCTAATATTTCAGACATCTCGCTGCTTTTCAGGAATGTCTCACTCTGCTCCATCATGGAAGAAGGAGATGTTCTGTAGACCCAACCAAGAACAATGAAGACAAAAAAAAATAGGTGTGTGGAACAGGTTGAAGAGCAGGGTGATGGGTCCAAAAACATCCCCAAGCCCAAGCTTGATGGTATCAGGGCTAGCATTGAACTCCAGCTCCAAGTCCTTTTCTGCTTCCTGGATGGATGGAACGATTGATTTGGATTCAAACATGGAAGAGTCAAGTGATCAAATTCAACATCTGGTAACATCAGAAGAACGTGAATATTCTCTGCAGGTCCTGCTCAAGTCATCTGGAACAATAATCACATGCTTTTTCATTCTACCTGCTCCTGAGTTCACCCCAGTCATCGCTACAGGTGGGTGCAATCCTCCGCAAGAGAAACACTGATATGGCTTCAGTGAACATCTTAAAGGGTTAAACAAGGAAGATCTCACTAATGCTGGTGACTCAAAGTCACATCTTTAACAGGATTCTCATTTGGAGATCCAGATCTTACAGGCTAATCAGAAGCTGGATACCAAGTAGATGACATTGCAGTGAGATGTTCTAGTGGATCACGAGAACATGGACGTTGTGTTGATCTCCAAGTCTTTCTCAATTAGAAACCAAACAGATCAGTTGAGATCGACCTCAGTTTCTTTCTTTCTTTCTTTCTTTCTTTCTTTCTTTCTTTCTTTCTTTCTTTCTTCTTTATATTCTTCTCTATTTGTCTCACTCTTGCATTTTGTGAAATTGTGGATTCTGATTGGTCATTAGATGTTAATCGAGTCCCTCCAATAGCAGGTCCATCAGCAGCGCAGCTACAAATCCTGGCATTATTTATAATAAATGCGCTTGTTCTCGACCTTGTTGTTGCTATAGTAACAGCTCGCTTGCAGGGTCGTGCAGGGCGTGTAGTTCACGTGAACAGATTTGCACTTTGTGGTTTAATTTTAACTTTGTGTAAAATGTCCTCACAACCTTCACATCAGAGTTTGTGTCGCTATCGTTAGTCGCTAACATGCTAGTTAGCAAGTGAGCTAG
>MU551663.1:645552-715552 GCA_024362625.1 Silurus asotus
TGTGTGTGTGTGTGTGTGTGTGTGTGTGAGAGAGAGAGAGAGAGAGAGAGAGAGAGAGAGAGAGAAAGAGCAGGATTGGAAAGAATAAAATCAGTAAATAAAAACGTGTAAAAGCCTGGAGTTTTTTCTCGTCAGCTCTTGAGATGCATTTGGTTTCCTCTGTTGCGCTCTGAGAGGATTTTACTCGTCCGAGAGCGCTTTCTATCTTCTCACTCTCTCTTGTAAGAGTATTGCATCGTTTGAAGTATATAAAGAGCTTCAGGGACACACACACACACACACACACACACACACACACACACACACACACACACACACACACACAAGCTAGATTGGTATTCATTATAAAAAAAGAGATTTTCATATTTGGGCCAAATCTGTGATTCTGAGGCGTCATGACTGATTCTCTCTCTCTGAATTTCACCACATGCTTTATCATGGTCGAGGTTGTGATGGATACAGAGTTTATCCTAGAAACACCTGGAGGGGTTCACACACCATTCACACACTCCTTCACACCAGGGTTGTCCATGACATCACCTGAACTCAGCTTAAAACCTGATCCAGGACTTCTGAGATTATTTCTCTTATAACACAGACAATTTATTAACAATCACGTTTTTATTTACTCTAAAAAAAAAAAACTCACGTTACCCAAACTGGCTCTCCAGGGGTTCGCTTGGTGACATCATACTTTTTATACATTTAAAGTTACATTTAATCCATGAAACGAATTCTCGCTTCTGTTAGAGCAGCAGTTACATTATAATAACCTTCTGCAAAGACATGGAGAGGACAGTGTGTCTCATGTGATGGATTGCATAATACATGGAATGTGTTCCAAACCCAAAATGAAGTTGTATCTGGTCACAAGTAAAACTCCCTAAAAAGGTTACTGGAGAGAAACTTTAAGAACCTTAAGAACCCGTCCTCAACTACACACTGGATGTCCATTCATACAGTTCCATCATGGTTGAGGTTATGAGCTGTTCACTGATGGAACTTGAACTTGAATGCAAAACATGGCAGAACATTACAGTCCAAATCCATCCTCAGGGTTCCCTGGTCCACAGTAACCTCATAGTTCGAAGAACCCTTTTTATAAACAGGGAATTGGGTAAGAGTGTGTGTGGCACAGATCCAAACTATTGCTCATTATTTTCACTTTAAATCTTAAGAATGACCGGTTCCTCCAAGGTTCCTGTATCAGATTATGGTGTTAGTGCTTTGGAAAGAGCAGAACACTGGTGTGCTGATTTTGAGTTCTTCTGACAAAAGCACTGTGTCTCAGAAACAGTTTCTGGAATCAAAATTGAGAGAATGAAGCAGACAGAACAAACGAGAGAAGAGGGAAAGACAGATAACGCTAGGCTTGTCGCTCAGTGGCATCTTTCTTCCTCTGGTGCGATTTTCTCTGACAGCTCCTGCTCGTGTGTAATTACCCCCCGGCCGATGAGGTGACCTGCGGCGTTTACTTCGTGGGCTGCGCTCCCAGTGCAGGAGATATTATTGAGCAAGCGCACAAGATCGCCGTCTTGTTTTTTTATTATTATTCCTCAAAATACTTACACATCTTCCTCCCTGAACCAACACACACAAACCATTATAAACACACACACACACACACACACACACACACACACACCTGAGCAAAGAGCTTCTTTCTCAATCTTATTTCATTCTGAACACTGCTCAGTGTTATTACCTGGATATTATGATATTTCCTGGATATTAGTGAGCACATGGTCATGATCTGTTTCACCTTCTGGCATTTGTTTTTAATTGGAATCTGTGTTTTTTATGTCAACGCGCTCTGTATAATATTAAGTGAAATTCCTTACATATTGACGCCTTTAACAAAATATTTCACCACCAGAGGAAAAACTTTGTGATGAACCACCAACATCCAAACAAACGGTGCAGCTGTAGTTACCAAGCGACTCACAAAGTGCTGCCTTTTTATTAGTGTGCAATTATTTCATACGTACACACAGAAGTTGAAGGTTCAAGGGGATTTGAACTCACAACCTTCTGATCAATCCAACATCTTAACATTCAGTGGAAAAGAAGAAACTGCAACTTTCATCTAACTTTGCAAAGTTCACCGTCTGTACCTTTCACACTTATGAACCATGCTCGATGATGTTTTATATCATGCTATAGACAAGTGATTGTCCAGATCAAATAAATATCTAACGAATGCAACTCTTCAGGACATGAAGCACTTCCCTTTATGTGCCTCATGACAGAGCTCGTGCACCAACCATCTAACCAACGTTCTTCTCCCAATTTATGAAATAAAGGTTTTCTAACATTGTGTTCACACCAGACGAACAGAGCTCAACTCTTCAGGAGGACATTCTGGTCTTCTATCCTGTCCAACCCACACCACACAGCACAAATATACCATCAGCAGAAGGTGTAGTCTATTAAACTACAGGCTGGTTAGGATGTAATGGTAAGAGGTAGTAGACCAAAGAGCTCGTGTCTGCACATGAGTCAGATCCAACAGCTTGAGATGAGATGGTGCATATCTGTTTCGTAATCTCAAAAGTGTCAAAGAGGAAGTTGACTCTGAAAGGTCACATCAGAGCAAATGCAGTCCGATTTAATTGCTTTTCCGTCTGCACACACGTATACATTGGGATGAAATATCGAGCCTCTGGGATCATGGAGAGGATCATCTGACAGGTGTGAAGCAACATACAGAGTCTGGGATTGCTGTCAAATCTGTTCACTGCTCTGTGTGGACGCGTTATAATACGGCTGAAGAGAAAGAAAATCGCATCTCTATCTAGTGTTGTTTAGGAACATCACATGTTTCTTTCAGCGCAGAGCTTCTCTCTTTATATCCAAGCATTCAAGAAGACCTCAGCATCTGCCAGTCACAGTGAAGGACGTGTGGCTTTCTGACTGTCAATTACAGTTAAAGAGGTGCAGCTGCTTCCTTCCAGTATTAGTAAAGGAAACTTGGCCTAAGTGTCAGCTTATTAAGCATGGTTTCTATGTCTGTCAGTCCCACTTTGGGAGGTGTGGCCTCTGTGTCTGTCAGTCCCACTGAGGGAGGTGTGGCCTCTGTGTCTGTCAGTCCCAAAGAAAAAGGTGTGGCCTCTGTGCCTGTCAGTCCCACTGAGGGAGGTGTGGCCTTTGTGCCTGTCAGTCCCTTAAAGGGAAGTGTGGCCTCTGTGCCTGTCAGTCCCACTGAGGGAGGTGTGGCCTTTGTGCCTGTCAGTCTCTTAGAAGGAGGTGTGGCCTCTGTGCCTGTTAGTCCCACTGAAGGAGGTGTGGCCTCTGTGCCGGTTAGTTCCTTGGAAGGAGGTGTGACCTCTGTGCCTACATGGCCTACTAAAGGAAGCCTACAACTTCCACTAATTAAAATGTGATCTCTGTGCTTGTCAGTCCTTCCAAAAGAGATTTTGCCTTTATGAGGGCCAGTCCCACTAAAGGAGATATGGGTTCTGTTCCTGTGCCTCTAAAAAGGTGTAAGTACTCTGTAAGTTCAGCTTTCACTACTTTGTTACAAGGGAGTGTGGGCTTTAAAGACCAGTACAAATAGTCTTATGGGGTACCAGTAACTGTACCTCAGAGTAGTAGAGATCTTCACCTTAACAAGACCCTCAAAGTGGGAGGAAAGTGGATATAGATGTTCTAAAACAAAAGTTGAAAGGGTTGAGGGCAGAGTTTGGATATGTAGCTTTGTGCGAATGTGTAGAACCTTTATCATTTCGTTAATTCTGTTTCTCACAGTGAAGCAGTTGGTGGCTGTTCCACCAAAGTTTTACTCTGGATTGACTGAATAATATAAAGACTTTGCATCCCTAAAAAGCGTTAGATCTAAACCCTTTTCTCAACCATCCCAACTTTTCAGGTCTTCAAACTATTATGAGTCTGCAAGAGAAAAGAAAGAGAGAGAAAGAGCGAGAGAGAGAGAGAGAGAGAGAGAGAGAGAGATTGGACCAGCTCGGCATAACGTTGAAGAGCAGAACTCTGTGGGTGTTGATGAGCGAGAGAGTCTTCATGCATGCCAATGTGTGTGAGTGGGTGTGTTACCAAGAGTGACAGAAGCCTGAA
Organism: Silurus asotus; assembly: GCA_024362625.1. Lineage (NCBI taxonomy): Eukaryota > Metazoa > Chordata > Actinopteri > Siluriformes > Siluridae > Silurus > Silurus asotus. The sequence continues at coordinate 649,624 of MU551663.1, forward strand.
CATCACCACATCGTTCTATCATCGCTCTCACTCCATCACTGCCACACCAGGCAGGTAATAGAGAGAGAGAGAGAGAGAGATTGGACCAGCTCGGCATAACGTTGAAGAGCAGAACTCTGTGGGTGTTGATGAGCGAGAGAGTCTTCATGCATGCCAATGTGTGTGAGTGGGTGTGTTACCAAGAGTGACAGAAGCCTGAACATCACCACATCGTTCTATCATCGCTCTCACTCCATCACTGCCACACCAGGCAGGTAATATTCAAGGCAAATTAATCCAATTTCTTTCACTCTCTACAGCATCTTCCTCTCCTCTTCAGACCCCCTCTCCCTCCCCCCAACCCAGTTAATTGAGCATAATTCAATCAGGGACACATTCCTCATTTCTCCAACATTGCTGCAGAAACACACTTCCACGAACATTCGACTATCTGTTCCTCCTCCCATGCAGTCCGGTACAGTGAATGCAGTCCACATGTGTGCATTTGACCTGCTTTGCAAAAACGACACCACAAGGAGGAAGTTGAAGTCAAAAATGGACCAATCAGGATCATACAGATTCAGACTTCCAAAATCTTGAGCAATTTGTCTTCTCGTCTATCCATCAACCCCACCTTCGAAACCAACAAGCTATTCCGGGTTTTCTTCTACGTATCTTTGAGAGAAAAGCAGGCTTACTTACTGTCTTCCTATAAATGTCTTCTTCCGGATTTCTCTGTTTGCAGATTCCTCCAGATTTAATGAGAAAACAAATCCAGCAGCAGCGGCACAGAGAAATGGAGAGAGAGTGAAACGAGGGAGATCAAAGGAAAAAATAAGAAGGTAAAAAAAAAAAAAAAAGAAATGGATAAAAAAGAAATAACTGCGGCAGTAATTAGACCTTTGGAAATCACATTGTAGAGCGAGGCAGGGGATGCCTGGGAGAGACCGGAGCAATACGAGGGATATCCACGGCGTTCCAGCGGACTGGAAGCGCTATAGTAACACTTCTGGCAATCACTGTCTCCCCCTTCTCTCTCTCTCTCTCTCTCTGTCTCTCTCTCTCTTTCTCTCTCTCTCTCTCTCTCTTTCATCCTCCCTCCCTCCCTCCCTCTCTCCCTCCCTCTTTATTTCTCAGTCGTTCAAACAGACCAGATCTCTCTGTATCTTTCAGCTGGTTGGTTGCTTTCTCTCCTCTCTCCTCTCGTATGCGCTGTGTCCCTCCCATCCCCCTCACTCGCTCCCCCTCCTTCCTTCCTTCCTTCCTTCCTTCTGTCCTTCCCTCCATCTCGTTCTCTCTCTCTCACTCTCTCTCTCTCACTATCTTCCCCACAATGCCATGATGTCTTTTGGAGTTTCGGCTTCGCTGAAACTGGAATGGAGCTGCAGAGATTCACAGAGCGATACAAGGAAAAGACGTCCTGATGTAATCTGTGCTGTAGGCATACAATGGGTTTGCAAAAAACGTATTACAATAGAGCTGCAAACGTACGCCCACCACGATGCAGAGCGCAGATATGTGGCAAGAGCTGCAGACGAAGGCAACCTGAAAACAAGGATGAACTAGATAAAGACAGAGGAAGTGTGTGTGGGGAGAAAAGAGAATCAATTTGTAACAATCCAAATGAGGAATTTTAAGTCTTTGAAGTCAACGTGGTGCAAACATGGTGCGCGGCGTTGCACTAAGCACGCTAACCTCACCACCACCTTCACCTTCATAACTTTTCATACTAATTGGGTCAAACAAATTCTTGGAGAAAAGGCATATGTATGAAACAGAATGATCCAAGGATGAGCAAGGAAAAGGAAAGAAGAAAGAACCCCAAAGTTGCAGCAAATGGCTTGTGTATAAAGTGGGTAGAAATTGGCAGGACCTTCACAGTGGTCTGCATTTTCATTAAAGAGGTGTTTTTAATAAAGTAGAAGTGCTGGGGTGCTGCATCTAAAAATATAAAAATAGACTACAAATTGAGTGGGAGATCATTCCGATCCATTCCTGGCACCCAAGAAAGAAATTACTGGGGTGGTCCAGTCAAACCTCTCTAGATGCTCAGAGGCACAATGTTTCAGACAAGGATTTAATCAGTGGGTTGTTTGGAGGCCAATTTTTTACTTTGTGTGCACACATCAGTGAATAATGTATTAAATTCGATTGTATTCTATTTAATTTGGAACAATTATCGTAAAATAGCCTATTAAAAAAATCCAGGTATAACATTAAATATTAACTGATCACTCAGGAGCAAGCCAGAGTGGATAGTGGCATGGAAAAACTCCCTGAGGCACTCCATGTGCAAAAGGAGTCAGAATCGCAGAGAGAGAGAGAGAGAGAGAGAGAGAGAGAGAGAGAGAGAAGGACTGATGTAAGTCACTACAGAAAATGATGTGGAACCCAGTGAAAAGAACTGAAAACAAGTCTTGAACCTTAATCTGAATGAATACCAGGAGTCTGGTGGTGTTTAAAAAGCCATGACATGCCAGGAGTGTGTTCCAGTAACATCGCAATAACGGAGTGTCCTATATGGAGAGAAATAGCTTCCACCTCCTCAGTGTTCCTGAGGAGTAACCTAGTTAGAGATTAGCAATATGAAGAAAGAACGATAGCTGGTGTCCACCAAGGAAATTCACCAAGGTCTCAAGCCTTATCAAATTGTATGATGAGAAAGAAATTTGTCTGGGCAGATGACAAGATCCTTAGGGTCCTGAAGACATAAAGAAGATTAGTCTTGGTGGGATTCAGCTTCAGGCAATAAACTTTCAAAATAAGATCAGTGCAGAAGCAGAAGTGTCATGATGAGGGGTTGAGAGTCTTCAGCTAACAGTGTAAAGAAATGCCATGCTCTGATATGGCCTCACTGTGAGAAACAGTATAAAGGAGGAATAGAAAGGGGGCCAAGCACTAACCCTTGAAGGGCACCAGTAAAAGACAGATGTGGATCTCGTTCACATTGTGACATATGTGATTGTACATGTACTCTACTGTAAACTCAACAAAAATTGTGAATTACCTGTCATAAATGAACATTTTTATGTAATTTATTGGTACAAATGTGACTCCAACATTTTTATTTCCGACCACTTCTCGCAAACTATTAAATATTTCACAGGTTACTCTCAGTCAATGAAAAGTTGCGAACTATCGAGGTCACTTATGTCAAGGTCATGAGTATCGTGGTTCTACTGTGTATATATATATATATATATAAATACATATATATAAAATGCACAATGTGGTAGTTTTGAGACTGGTCATTTGTAACATACCAACAGATGGCAGCACAGGGCTGCATGCACTGTCACAGGAAGCACCGACCTTCATAAGTCAGTGTGCCAAAAGACATCATCCTTTGTACATCAGGAGCCGTATAGCTGAGCCGTGTAGCTGAGTCACTCTACTCACCAGATTTGACTTCTGTAGACTTTGTCCTCTTCCCAAATTTGAAGATTCAGTTTAAAGGTCGCCATTTTGACACTATTCCGCGTGTTCCATCGCAAATCACAGAAGGTGCTTGACATGCTTTAAAAAGAAGACTTCCAGGACACATAACAGGAACGCTGGGAGCTCGTTATTGCATTGTAAGGGGACTATTTTTACGGTGACTGTAAACATATATTAATAAAAAAAGTATTTTCTTGTAAACAGATACACATGCGCACACACACACACACACACACACACACACCGATCAGGCATAACTTTATTACCACCTGTCTAATATTGTGTTGATTCCCTTTGTGCTGCTAAAACAGTGACCCTTTGAGCATTAACAGCATGCATTTCTACAGGAGCTCGTCTGTTGGATCGGACCACACGGACCAGCCTTCACGCCCATGATCCTGTCATCGGTTCACCACTGTTCCTTCTGTGGGCACTTTTGATAGACTCGGACCACTGCAGACCAGGAACTGCCCACAAGAGCTGGAGTTTTGAAGATGCTCTGACCCAGTCGTCTAGACGGCACAATTTTTCAAACTCGCTTAAATCATTACCCATTTTTCCTGCTTCTAACACGGTTATGTGAGCCGATCAAATGTACAGCTGTGTGAACGTACATCAAGATTCAGTTTAATGCACGAATAAAAAGCTGCACTGCAGGTGTGCTGGTGCACACACACACACACACACACACACACACACACACACACAAAGTGCATGGATTGCACAATTTACCCATACATTATAACTCTACAGAGAGAAAGAGAAATGCTGGAGAGAGAAGAGAAGATGAGTGAGATGTGCTGCACCTGTACTGTGTAGATGGAGCACTTTGTGTCGCAGCGGTAAAACTACACAACACCGTCTGAGCCGTATGTGGGATGATGTGATGGATCATGGATTATTAGACGTTACTAAACAAACAACTTGATCGCACATGGGAAGTGATCTGAACATAACCATGGCAACCAAAATTAAACTCGAGTTAGGAACACCTACCAGCAACATACAGCTACTCGGGCAAGTCCTGGATCTTTAAACAATCTTTTCATGCCAAACTTCTCGGAGGCTTTTTTTTTCTCTCTTCAGTCTGTCGCTCCAACCTCCAGATCTCTAGTCACCATGGAAATATTCCTCTCGTCTAACTCCCTCCACCGCGCTCAGCAGGCACCATGGAGAACAATTTCATCTTCTGCATCTTTCACCACATCGTCATCATCCTTCACAATACATCTCCAATATTCTCCATCAAACCCTCTTCCAATCCACCAGCACATCTCTCCCTCTCTCTTTCGCTCTCACTCCATTTCACCTCACCCTTCTATCCTTTAGGATCTCTATCTTTTAACAGTTCTCCAAACCTCATGCTGATGTATTTGTGAGGATAAAGCTAGAAACTTTTTAAAATGTATTTCTATTATAAATGTATTAAATCTTGTCTTCTGTCGTGTGGCCTGGAGGAGAAGAAAATGCTCAGAATTTAAATGTTATGGTGAATTTAGATGATGACGGATTCATGGGAAAGAATGAAATAAATATACACTAGGGAATATATAGGGAAGTCTTATTATTATTATTATTATTTCGGCTTCTCCCATTAGGAGTCTCCACAGCGGATCATTCGTCTCCATACCCCCCTGTCGTCTACATCTGCCTCTTTCAGACCAAGTACCTGCATGTCTTCCCTCACCACATCCATAAACCTCCTCCTTGCTCTTCTTTTTTTCCTCCTTCCTGGTGTCTCCATCCTCAGCATTCTCCTACTGATATACCCCATGTCCCTCCTCTGCACATGTCCAAACTATCTCAATCTCACCTCCCTCACCTTGTCTCCAAAACGTCCTATATGGAAATTTAGAAGGAAGTAATGAAGAACAAATACTTCGTTCCTGTACTTCAGTAGTTTTTTTCTGATATCAGTATTTTACATTTTTATACAAATATCTGTAATTTCTGCTTTAAACATTTTGAAACTCGTTCAGTTTGTTGAAAAGTCAATATCTGTTGTTCTCATTTTCAGTGATGTAAACATTAGTGAGAACAGAGAGTTTCCTGATCACCATCATCTTTTCTCTGCTTGTGTTCTACATGGTGGATCTTCAGCCTGAATACATTCATTAGAGAACATTTGAAATTCTTGTGTATTAATATATTAATATGATGAGGTTCAGTTCCAGCGTGACACTAAAACAGGAAGTAATAATTACATGTCAGAACCCAAACTTCTTTACTTTCACTTGAGTAAAAAAGTGAAATCAGAACTTTTACCAGAGTCTTTCAAAACATGAGGATCTGCACTTCTACTGCATGAAGGATGTGTGGACTTTTACCGCCTCTGCATGCCACCAGAGTAAACGTTCTATTCCAGAATTGTTCAGGAGACTCTTCAGCCAGCAAGTGGAACATTGTAATTAGATTCCAAGTGTAACATCAAAACACTGTGATCTCTCGAAATGAACAAAGATTAAAGTCTTCTGTTCCTTTTGGATCTTCATCTCCAGGTCAAGATCTCCAAATAACACTTCATGACTTTCTGCTCTCCCGTACAGCCACTGCTTATAACCTCGGGGTAACTATGGACAATGAACTGTCCTTCTTCTCACATGTCTCTAATGTGGCTCGTCCCTGTCGATTTCTTCTCTATAACATCTGAAGGATTTGACCGTGTTTGTCCACACAGGCTGCCCAGGTTCTTGTTCAGTCTCTTGTGATTTGAAAACTGGACACTGAACACTATTCGTGCACTGCAAATGATCCAAAATGCAGCTGCATGACTTGTGTTTAATCTGCCCAAGTTTTCCCACACCACCCCACTGCTGCTCCGTCACTGGCTTCCAGTAGCTGCACGTATCAGATTCAAAACACTGATGCTTGACTACAAGGCCAAAAATGGACCAGCGCCATCTTACCTCAGTGACCTCATCACATCTCGCACTGCACCACGCTGTCTGAGATCCTCCAGCACTGCTCCACTGGTACCACCTTCTCTCAGAATGAGAGGTAAGTACAATTCAAGGATCTTCTCTGTTCTGGCACCGAGGTGGTGGAATGAACTTCCTCTAGATGTTGTACAGCAGAGTCCCTGACTATTTTCAAGCGACGGCTGAAGACCTTCATCTTCCTGAAACACTTAAACACTTTCCAAGTTTGTACAGTCTGGTGTACAGTGTAGATTTATTCATTACTGGAGACTCAAAGCACTTTAGTACGTTGCTCTGGATAAGAGCTTCTGCTACATGCTGTAAATGTAGATGTTAAGGATCTAATTGCAAAATGTGGCTTTTTTGCTTTACATGTTTGTTACTTCGAAAGGAATGTGGCATAATTACAGATTTAAGTATATTTAAACAGGTGTAAATAAAGGGGCGTGGCCACAATCAGGGCTGCAACTAACATATTGATAATCGATTAATTTTCAATTATTTTTTCAGTTAAAAAAAATATTTGAATAATGATTTATTTCTTTTAAATCATAAGTGGAAAAGTCGGGTGTCTCAATACTTCTGGCCAAAGTGAATATACGGAGTATGAAGACCAACACTTTCCCCAAAATGTTCTGTTGTTGCATTTGACAACTTCTTTTTTCTTCAAACTGGGAATTTTATTAATCGCTGCATCAGACATGAAGAGGATCTGAGCATCTGACGTGAAGGTCGTCATGATCCATGTGAACTCTTGCAAGACAGCGATTTACATCTGAATCAACTCATGAATAATAAAATGACCTGCAGTAAAACAAACATCTTGTGTCCTGAAGATCTCAACCAGTCACAAGAAGAAAAACTGATCAATACCGTATTCGTATAAGAGTCTAATAATCTTTTGCATGTTGAGTTTATGTCCTTTATATGGATATATTCATGTCCCCGTCACTCTGTTACTGAGCCATAAAATAAAGTGTGTGCACAAGTATGTTTTAAGCGTGACATCTCGGCATCTCCACGTCGTAGCATCTCCACATCTCCACGTCTCCACGTCCCCTCATCTCCACATCTCCAAATCTCTGCATCTCCACATCTCCACATCTCTGCATCTTCACATCTCAGCATCTCCGCATCCCAGCATGGGAGTGAGAGAGTGAGTGAGAGAGAGTAAGAGAGAGAAACAGAGAGAGAGAGAGAGAGAGAGAGAGAGAGAGAGAGAGAGAGAGAGAGAGAGAGAGAGAGAGAGATAGAGAAAGCAAGAGAGAGGTAGAGAGAGAGAGAGAGAGAGAGAGAGAGAAAGAGAGAGGGAGTGAGAGAAAGGGAGTGAGTGAGAGTGAGAGGGAGTGAGAGAGAGTAAGAGGGAGTGAGAGAGAGAGAGGGAGTGAGAGAGCGAGAGAGAGAGAGAGGGAGAGAGAGAGGGAGGGAGAGAGAGATAGAGAGAGAGAGAGGGAGGAAGAGAGGGAGAGAGTGAGGGAGGGAGGGAGGGAGGGAGGGAGAGAGGGAGAGAGTGAGGGAGGGAGGGAGGAAGGATCATAATCGTGGGGCGTAACAGGATTTAGTTTCAGATCTACGACTCCAGTCAGGAATATCGACATCTACATGAGCAGAGGGACTTCTGGAGTCTGGATCTCTGACAGCACAAGTGACCCGTAAAGAAAGAAAAGAATCAACAAAGATGAAAGCTGAAATACATAAAATGATGATGTTGAACTTATCATTAAACACGACAGTTTTATTTCCACCTAAAAAAAACATTTTATTGAATATTAATGAGAATAAATTCGTAGCAAAACAATAATAAACTGGAAACAGTGAGAATGAAGTCGTAGTGATACGAGATTAAAGTGCGGAGAAAATTCGAGACAAATCACAGAATAGCAAAAAACTTTTGACTGTTTTGAATAAAATAGATGTGGAGGATTTGTTTAAATCGTACTTCAGGTTTGAGTTTAACAATAAAGAAATTCTTGTCTTTTGGTGCATCAGTACGGATAATAATCAGGAAACAGACACTCAGAGGTTCTGAAGGAAACTGTTGATTCAGAAGAAAAACTCAGACATTGAGGAACATCTCTAACATCTAAATAAAATAAAAAAAAGCGGGAAAATGAATTAAGCAAAGAATGAACAGTAAAAGGAAATGAAATTATGAAAATGAACCAATTAAAGAAGAAAAAGGAAAAAGAGCATAATGATTTATTTCTTTTAAATCATAAGTGGAAAAGTCGGGTGTCTCAATACTTCTGGCCAAAGTGAATATACGGAGTTTCATTTCCATTCGGCTGTACAGACTTTATTTTAATTGTTGTTTGTTTTCTTTAGATTTTTTTTTAATAAAGTGGAGAATCTTCATGATTCTGATTATTCACTGTACACCAGTTTAAGATACTGACAAATATACTCTCTCTCTCTCTCTCACTCTCACTCTCACTCTCTCTCACACACACACACACACACACACACACACACACTGTCCTCAATATGGAAAAAGCTGGCCCACTTTGTTTCAAGGTTAACCCTTTACTCTCCACTGAAAAAGGAGAAAACTGGGTCCGGAACGGAGAAAGACGAGTGATGAAGCTATGAACAGATGAAGAGGAAGATCCCTGAGAAGTTCCCTGGAGCGAAAAACTGAAAAAAAAAAAAAAAAGAAGGAGAACAAAAGAAGATAAAAATAATTTTTTTCAATGTTTTAAAGAATAAAGAAGGAACGAAAAAAGGGACAAAAGCAGGACAATGAAAGACGTACTGACAGAAATATCAAAGAGACAAGAATAGTGAAGAACAATGCATTATGGGTAATTCGAATTGACATGTTCTCTCTCTCTCTCTCACACACACACACACACACACACACACACACACACACACTTACCAGCAGGGGAAAATCAGTCACAGTGTGTGTAGGAACCATCACTTAACACACAGCAGTGTGTGGGTGTGACTATAATTTCAAACTCCTCGATCATCATGCAGACTTTTGTGAACTTCTCCACCTCACTCTTATCTACCGTCATTACCATGTAGACCATCTGACATTCCTCTATCATCTCATACTCGTCCCCTTTCATCTCACATTCCTTCATCATTCCACGCTCCTCAATCATCTTAAACTTCACCACCATCTCACACTCCTTAACAATTTTACACTTCTCAAACATCTCCCACTCACACATCATCTTACACTCCCACATCTCCCACTTCCACATCATCTCCCACTTCCACATCATCTCCCACTCCCTCATCATCTCCCACTCACACATCATCTTACACTCCCACATCTCCCACTTCCACATCATCTCCCACTTCCACATCATCTCCCACTCCCTTATCGTCTCCCACTCCCACATCATCTCCCACATCATCTTACACTCCCACATCTCCCACTCCCACATCATCTCCCACATCATCTTACACTCCCACATCTCCTCCCACTCCCTCATCGTCTCCCACATCATCTCCCACTTCCACATCATCTCCACACACACACACACACACACACACACACACACACACACACACACTTACCAGCAGGGGAAAATCACTCACAGTGTGTGTAGGAACCATCACTTAACACACAGCAGTGTGTGGGTGTGACTATAATTTTAAACTCCTCGATCATCATGCGGACTTTCGTGAACTTCTCCACCTCACTCTCATCTACCGTCATTACCATGTAGACCATCTGACATTCCTCTATCATCTCATACTCGTCCCCTTTCATCTCACATTCCTTCATTATTCCACGCTCCTCAATCATCTCAAATTTCACCACCATCTCACACTCCTTAACAATTTTACACTTCTCAAACATTCCCACTCACACATCATCTTACACTCCCACATCTCCCACTTCCACATCATCTCCCACTTCCACATCATCTCCCACTCCCACATCATCTCCCACTCCCTTATCGTCTCCCACTCACACATCATCTTACACTCCCACATCTCCCACTTCCACATCATCTCCCACTTCCACATCATCTCCCACTCCCACATCATCTCCCACTCCCTCATCGTCTCCCACTCCCACATCATCTTACACTTCTGACACTCATCTCAGTCTCAATCATCTCACACACCATCTTACACTCTATACACTCCCCCATCATCACACTCCACCATCATCTCACTCTCCCATACACACACACACTCCCACATCATCTCCCACTCCCTCATCATCTCCCACCTCCACATCATCTCCCACTTCCACATCATCTCCCACTCCCTCATCATCTCCCACCTCCACATCATCTCCCACATCATCTTACAATCCCACATCATTTCCCACTCCCTCATCGTCTCCCACATCATCTCCCACTCCCTCATCGTCTCCCACATCATCTCCCACTTCCACATCATCTCCGACATCATCTCCCACTCCCACATCATCTCACACTCCCTCATCGTCTCCCACTCCCTCATCGTCTCCCACATCATCTCACACTCCCTCATCGTCTCCCACACCCACATCATCTTACACTTCTGACACTCATCTCAGTCCTTAATCATCTCACACCCCATACACTCCCTCATCATCACACTCCACCATCATCTCACTCTCCCATACACACACACACTCCCACATCATCTTACACTTCTGACACTCTCAGTCCTCAATCATTTCACACTTCATACACTCCCTCAACATCACACTCCCACATCATCTCACACTCTCATACACACAAACACTCCCACATCATCTCACTCTCATACACATACACACACACTCCCACATCATCTCACACTAAGTGATAAATTAAACAATGTTGTTTAATTGTTCTTGTTCTCAGCTGTTATAGAGAAATAATCCAGTTTGAGGAGGAACACTGGTAGATCTTCCCCCGATTATTCTTTTCTATAAGCCCGAGCTGTTTCCAATGTAATGCTCTTGAAGGTCCCTCATTAACACAGCAGATGTAAATACCAAGAACACCCTCCGTTTCTACAACTTTACATTCCTGTCCTGCTTCTGAGTAACTGATGTGGAAAAGGTGAAGAGGAAGAAGAGAGACAGGAAAGAAGATGAAAAACAGGAAGTGAAATTACATGAAGGGAAAAATATAACATGGAGACACAACAGTAAAGAAACCAGAAAGAAATGAGAAACAGAATAAAAGATGAGTGAAATCTTTATTTATTCGAGGCGTAACAGACCACGTATTCGTACTGAAACTTCAGAAACGAGGGTTAGCGCAGTGTCACCGTGACTCCGGAGAATCCAGATCACCAGCAGAGAACCAGGAAGTGGTGAAGGCTAACGCTAGTGTTAGGATTCTTTAGTGTTGTGACCTGATAATTCCACATGTCGAGGGAGTGACTGAATGAAGGATGAAAGGAATAAATACATTTGTTAAAGTAAATGCTGAAATACGTAGAACAGTTAAGTAGATCATAGCTTCAGAAAATTCAATATTACATGTAAAACACACACACACACACACACACACACACACACACACACACACACTTGTATTACCCAAATGTGGTCTAACGAATGTAAACGTTTTTATAAAATTTTTCCAAATATTTAATTTGTGCTGATTTAATCGATTACTCAATTTAATCATAATAAAAAGTGTATTGCACTAATTAATTTTGTTTTTATAAATTATATTATTATATATAATTAAACTAAGCAGTCATTTTATTTATAATTGTTTTAAATATTTTAACTGTTCAAATGTTGATGAAATATTAAAAATAATAAACTGGATTAATGAAAAATTTTATGATTTATGAAAAAAAGTTTATGATTCGCATTTCTTCCCCCAAACTTTACAGGAAATGAACTGAACTGTGACTTTAAAAACGAGGTTTGACCCGAACCGCAAATTTGATATATTACTCAGTGGTGTGAAAACGTGTTGATTTCTTATTTTTGTGCATGTTTTCATACTTTAATGTTTCAGATCATCAAACTAATGTAAATACTAGTAAAAGATACACAAGTGAACACAACATGCAGTTTTTAAATGAAGGTTTTTATTATTAAGGGAAAACAAAATCCAAAACTACATGGCCGTGTGTGAAAAAGTGTTTGCCCCCCTGTTCAAACTGTGGTTTATCACACCTGAGTTGAATTTCTCTCGCCACACCCCCAGGCCTGAATACTGCCACACCTGTTCACCATCAAGAAATCTCTTAAATAGGACCTGCCTGACAAAGTGAAGTCGACCAAAAGATCCTCAAAAGATAGACATCATACCGAGATCCAAAGAAATTCAGAAACAAATGAGAAAGAAAGTAATCGAGCTCCATCAGTCTGGAAAATGTTATAAAGCCGTTTCTAAAGTTTTGGGACTCCAGCAAACCACAGTGAGATCCATTATTCACAAATCACAAAAACATGGAACAGTGGAGAACCTTCCCAGGAGTGGACCAAAATTACCACAAAAGCACAGTGACGACTCATCCAAGAGCTCACAAAAACAGTGTTCATGGCTTCACCATGAAAAAGAGACTCTGCAAAAATGGTCTGCATGGCAGAGCTCCAAGACCAAAACCGCTGCATGTTGTGTTCTCTTTTACTAATATTTAAATTAGTTTGATGATCTGAAACATTTAAATGTGACAAACATGCAAATAAATTAGAAATCATGAAGGGGGCACACACTTTTTCACACCACTGAAAATGTTGGAAGATGTGGAAGTTCTTCTGCTTTAGAGCTCCAGCCCTATTTAACACCTTTGGAATGAACACTGATTGCACCCCAGGAACCTCCTCACCTTCATCAGTACCTGACTTTACTCACACCCTTGTGTCTGAATGAATCTCCACAAAATCTAGAGGAACGTCTTCCCAGAAGCTGATTATAACAGCAAATGAGGACTAAATGTGGCATTGTGGGTTATAAAGAAGCTCACAGTAATCTCATGATCAGGTGTAGATCCACTTTAAACTATACAGTGTGTATCCAGTAACATTAGCAATATATTATTATAATATAAATATAACATTTTCTTTTCTCCCTGAAACATCCTCGAGTTTCCTGCTATGATGTTTATCCTGTAATAATCACCCATTACAGCTTACTAACAAAACTGAACATACAAAACAACAAAAGACGTGCTTTAGACTGTGTTTTTCTTAAAAGATTATGTGACAAACATTTTATTTATATCATTTTCATGTCTTTACAGTGGAATAGTAATTAAGACAATCTAATCGTGTTACTTACAAACGGTCTATAATAAAGATGATCAGTAGAGACAGAGGACAAAAAGAATGAAGAAGAAAATAAATCATGTAGAACGCCGAGGTCCTAGAGATATTTAGGGAAATAAAATATTTGTATACAGTACAATCAAAACATTAAGTTATATTAAAGCACCATGTGTGGAGCATATTGAAATAAATATAAATATATCATATTGGCCTTTTTTTTTTTTTTTTGTACACTGAGGAAAAAAATAAAAAATTAAATCCGCCAAACACGACCACACAAAACATCAGCTTCATGTCAAAACTCTGAAATGTGTAGAAAATGTGTAACTTCACAAATATTTATGCGTTCTTCCAGTCTCTAACACACAGGAGATTATATACCGTACACAGCATGCACATGGAGGATAAAAAAAGAATTACAAATTAGTGTCGAGTGCCCTGGTTCTTTTTGTTTAGATTTTTTTTTAGTTATTTTAAAAAAAACAGTCTGATCCCAAATCAGCCCCACGCGCGCACGCACACACACACACACACACACACACACACACACACACACACACACACACACTCCATGCAGACGTTTTGTTTAGTTTTTTTTCTTTTGTCCAACCTTTTCTGAGCATGTACGAGTGGTGACGCGTCACTGAGACGTTTCTGCTTTTCTGTCCGTCTCTCCCGAGGTACCGTCAAAATTCAAGAATGTATCAAGCATAAATACTGTCCAAACAATTAAAGTGAAATATGAAGAATGTGTAAAAAAGGTGTGTAAATAAAGTGTTTGTAAATAACTGTATTTACTCTACAGGGTGGGAGATTATAAACCCCCCACTCCAAAAAAAAACCACAAAAAAACCCAGCCTAATTCTTAGCGAGAATAGAGAGACGTTCAAAAAATACTAAATCCGTCGTAAAGATTTCGTATATAATGTGTGTGAAATTAATGCACAATTTTTTTCCAACCAAGAATTGATTTTAATTATGAGAAATGATATCAGGATCTGCTTTCACACTTGATCCCCTCCCTCGTGTTTTAGTTTTACGCTTCTTACTGGTTTTCAGAAAAAAAACCCACATCGAATTCAAGTGCTTTTTTTTTTTTTTATTTGCGTGTTTTTCTAACCTTGTGACAGAAGTGCCGAATACGTGAACGTCGAGAGATTTACGTCAGAACGTTTCATTTTAGAATATTCTGGAATTTCTTATTTAAAGACTTTGACCTGACCAGAGTTCTACCAAGGCTTTTTTTTAGCACTAGGCTTTAGGTTGTTTACTAATTAAGGTGTAAGAATGTCATGAGAAATTATAACGTGGAGAAACAAAGTAGAAAAAAAAAAAAAAAAAGGTATGTGTAAAAACAATAGCATTAAAACAATAATAACCAAACTAAAATAGCCACTTGGCTACTTCTGTCTTAAATGTGAGCAGCTGACTAAAATGTGTTACCATGAACTACTACAGTGGCTGTGAAAAGTGGGGTGTTTTATGGTGTTTGAGAGACACATGCATGTTTCCTTTTGTTTCTATGCACCAAACTAGGTCATGTACTTGTGTTTAGAGTTCTTTAGACCAAACAAAACTATCAACAAAAAACAAACAAAAAATTCCTCCCTCAGCAGCTTCACACACACTAAGCATCTGGACACTTCATTCCTTTTTTTCAATACATTTAACTGAAATACTTTTGCTGTGCCTCTTATAAAACATGCCAAAGATGTGCACTAGTTGGAGATTTCCAGTTCATCCCAGAGCAGTTCAGTAGGATTCAGGTGGGGTCACTGGGCAGGTCGTTCCATAAGAGATTACACTCCAGACGAGCGTCTGCTCTCTAAATAACTCTTACAGAACTCTTCGGTTTATCGTCTGTATGTTATATAATTAAACGTTCTCCAAATATAAGGAGAAACGTGAGGACACAACAAAGCTATATGTATTTTATCCAAAACCTCCTGACTGAAGGTGACAGTTTGATCAGTTTTAATACTGTTAATTACCTAGTTACATAAAATAAAAAAAAATAAAAAAGGAATGTGCATATGTCTCTTAAAAACCCTCAAGAATTAGGATTTTACACTTTTGACAGTCACTGTACTGTACATTAAAAGAAAAAAATAATAAATAAAAACAGCACATGCTCCCCGTCTTGGTCCTCCACGAACAGAGCCACTCGGACAAATCATGTGTCGTTACCGTTATCGAGTGTAAGCGTTTATCCTGCAGGCCCTATGCCTACACCTCGGCTTTAAAACACACCAGTATGAAATAAACATTTCGATCCACGAGACAGAAAAACATCCCCATCATGTGGCCGTCTGTTTAACTACGTTATGAAAACTGCTACAGTTCATACATAAATATTCTACACAATTAATTCATCATGGGTGACAATGAAATGTTTTAAATATTTGTGTAATTATTCTTTTTTTTGTTTTGTTTTTTTTACACAAAAGAAGCTTATCGTAAATCATAAATGCTAAGCACAAGTTTAAAAGTACGTCTTTTCTTTTTACATATAAACAACTTATTTGCATTGTCATTAATAAATAGCGATTTTATTTATTTTTTTCAGTCCGCGTACTGCAGGTCCAGATCTACTGTACCGTCAGTAACGACCAGCCGCAGTCTCTTGGGCTTGCGGTCGGTCAGAGAGGCGCTTTGCGAGTGAGACGGCGGGAAGTGATGGGAAATGACCGGATGGCATCCGGACTGCCCGTGCTGCTGAGAATCCTTGCTCATCTGCGCCATGCCTTTAGAGCCCGCAAAGCTGCCTACTGAAGGAGAATGCGTGATGGTCGAGGGACCGCACGGTTCAACGATGAGCCTTCCTTGGGTTCCGGAAGGCTCCATGAGGCAATGGTACGTGTAATTCGTGGGCATAGATGAAGAATAGTTCAAACATTCGCCGCCATCGTTGTAGTTCAGGGTGACCGAGTGATCGCCGGTGAAGTTCACAACGTAAGACGGGTGAGCAGACTGATTGCACATAAAGGACGATGGCTGAGGTTTGGGTGTGGGAGCCTCCTGAGTGGAATCTCTGTAGCTCACTTGTGGACTGCCGTGTTGGGAAACGGCAGGAGACAGCGAAGCGCTGAAGTTGGCTTCTAAGGGATCACAGTGCGAGAAACAAAGCTGATTTCGATCTAATGGAGCCGAGACTTGAGAGCTCTGACTCGGGGCTACCACGGCGTGGGGTTTATCCTGCCTCAGGTGTTTGTTGTTGAGTATGCTGTGACTCTGAGTGCTATGAAAAAACGTTGAAGGAATGTCAGAGCTGACAGAATTGTCAACCTGTGTGTTGCGAGGCTTTTCAAAAGGCATGCTCTTGATGGCGTTTGTTGTGGTTTTGCTAGAGCTGAGGAAGTAAACTGGGTAAATCCGATCGCTCGGTGGGTGTGCTTTAGGTAGTCCTTTATTTGGTGGAACAGTCTTTGTATCTTTTCTTGAGGTTTCAGAGTATCGCAAATATGGGCTTTGAGAGCACTCCGAGGATAAATCCTTGTGATTGCGTAAACTTGATGGCCCCGGAACGGAGTCGGTAAGTTCAGACTTGCTGCCTTGAGATTTCAAAGCAAATTTAGCGTCGCCTTTACAAACATTATGAGCGTATCCACCGCCTTCAATTTTTATCAAACTGTTGTAATTCTGGAAAGCCGTAGGTTTCTTTTCATAGCCACGGAAAACCATATTTCCAAGGTTGAGAGGCCCTGGGAACTCTGAGAATGAGGTGGATTTGCTTCCTGTATGAAGCGAGTGAAAGGGTTTAAGAGGGTTGCTTTGTAATCCAGCATTATAAAAACCTGGCATGGACTGACTCAAAACCATAGGCTGGGATTTATTAGTAGAGCTAACGAAGCTGAGCAGATCGTTAATTTTGTCCTTAGTTTGAATTTTACCAAAGTCTGACTGGGATGACAAACTCCTCGAGCTGTCAAGGAAATGCATTTTATCCTGAGACTGTGAGCAAGCCACAGGGGGGACAGGCTGCTTAGAGTTTGAGGATGTGTTAAATATGATCAAGTCTCTCTGGTTACCTGATGTTTTGTCTGCCACACAAATCAGTGGAGTTGAAGAAGCTTCCTTGGATTGAAAAATCACATTGCGCTTTGCTGACGTATTATCGAAAAAGTATGCGTTCCTTTCCGAATCTCTGCCGGCAGCCGAACCCGTTGTGGCGGAACAAAATGCTTTATCTTTGGAAGCGTACTCTGTGTTTAACGATGGCATGTCGTATCGTGCAAGCCCGAGATCGGGAAAACTCAGGTCTTCTGGAGTACTAAAGCGACTCCCTGGGCTTGGAGAGCCGAGGTAAGGGGTCTCTGGATCCCATCCGTCTGCTGGGCTTTGAGAGAACGGACTACTAAAAGATCCGGTGTTATGCGGTTCACCGGCACAGTAGTCGGTGAGCGAATTTGGGAGGCTGTTTTGTGCGTGTGTTTGATCGTAACCGTCAAGATTCAAGCAGTGAAAATCTAAAATGTCCTCCGAATAGTTCGGAAAGGTGCATTCGGTGGTAAAAGGGGAGCTGGGAGGAGACAAAGGTTTGGACTGAACCTGGCAAGAGGTAGTTGCACTGATGTTAGCAGGTGCACAGGATGGCTGCTGTTGGCTCATGGCTTGAAGTTTAGAGAGGCTTTTGTTGATCTGAAGCAAGTTGTGACTTAAGCAAACCTCGCTCAAGTCTTCGCTCTCCAGATTCTCAACTCTTTCTTGTGCAACTCGTGCGTGATTGGCGATTTCCGTTAGTCCTTCGTGATATGGAGAATTTAAAGATAAGGGTGATAGGGACAGTAGGGAAGGCTCTGAAGAGACCGCACCTTTAGAGAGATCTCTAATCCTGTCAAATTTGCTTATCCGATGCTGGCAAGGAGAAAGGTTTTCTTCTTTGATTCTGCTGAAAGCCATCTCTCCTGACGGCATCCTGTCAGGAAAGAAACATGACAGAACTCGTGAGTCCCTCAGCACAGAATTTCCCGGTCCTGTGATTCCATCTTGCGTCTGAGTTTCCTCGCCGTCCACCTCCCATTTGCCCTCGGCCCGGCGGCGCAACCGGAGCAGAGGTAGCGGTTTGATGTCCGTATTATCTGCTTCAACTTTGAGATGCCTTACAAACTGACTCTGGTGTCCGAGCACCTCATGAAAATCCTTTTTACCTTGAACAGTGGTTTCCTGTCTGCTACCATGCTTCTCGTTGTTAATGCTAGAAGAGGTTATCTTTTTATGTCTTTTCCTGCATTTAAAATTACTTTCTTTTTGGCAATGTTCCAAAACGTCTTGAACGGCCTTAGTGGCTTGTTCCAGGCCGACGCTTTTGTCCGCTTCTCCATGACTCCGAATACGTTCCATTTCCAGGTTTAATATAGCAACAGAATCCAAAATTGCCTTGAAGGGATCAATGACATCGGCACGGAATTCTGAACTCGGTGGTTCGACTAAAGCACCTTCCCCTTTGAATTCACTCTCCATTTCCCATTCTCTCCCCCTCTTCCTTTTTAAACGAATTCTAAAATTAAGGTTCTGCTCATCTTCTGTGTTAACTAAAGAATCCGAAGCTGACGAGGTGCCCGCTTCCGTGTTTTTTGCGTTTTCCTCTGTTAAATTTTGGCCAGCCTCTCTTACATCCTTATTAATTTCTTTCCCCGTATTAATACACTGCACCCTGTTCCCTTGCTCAGATTTCACTTTGCATTTTCTACTCATATTTACTCTGATTTCTGGCGGATTCACTGACGACAGGCTACCTGTGCTACTTTTTTCTCTGAGCACCTTACTAGGGGTTTGTGCTGATCTAGCCTGAGTGTTTCGAAGACATTTTCTTTGCTGCAGCCTCTTGGCTACTAAGGTTTTACACATCCTAGTCTTTTTTGATCCTAACCCTTCATCTTTAAAAGAAGAGCTCAATTGTAAAGTTAAGGTCTGAGCTCCATCGTCAGTCGTTTCTGTCGCAGGCAACCGACACTCTGGCCTGGTCTCCAGAATATTACTGGGACACGGAGCCTCTGTTGTAGTTGTAGTTATGCTTGCGTCTTGATCGGGATCGGTTTCGAGGGATTCCCGGAAAACCCGTTTCTTTAGCGGGATGCTGCTCTGAGAATTGTGATCCAGACCACCTTTTAGAGGGGAGAGGGACTCGGAGGAAATCGTAATCATTTCTGGATCTTTTTTTTTTGCCACTTTTGCACCTTGATGAGCTTCTGAAATAATCTGCACGCTGCGCTGGTTAGTTACTCTTGCGATTGCAGGGTGATTTTTTATTTGCTCTAAAGCAAATTTTGAGGGACCAGTAAGCGATATTATTCTTTTAATCGAATCGCCTTGTCGCAAAGAATTCCTAACTATACTATGGTTTGCTTTACCGTCCGGTCCTTGACTAACGAGGTCACCGCTCAAGCTTTTTAAAATATCAGACAGAAAAACTCTAGCTTCTTTTAGGACGACCGTTTTGTTTCCACAACACAACAGATCTGATTTATTTTGTACAGTGTGTTCGGTTTGCTTAGTTACCTGACCCTGCTTACCTTTATGCATTTCCTCATCCTTTTCCTCAGCTGCACCTGTCTCAGTCTGTTTTGTTTGACATTTTGGCATCTGTCCTCTTTTCCTTAAATCCATCACCATTTCGTTGTTTTCTACCAAAGATTTCTCTAAAGAATCTGAAGCCGTACTGTCGCTGTTCATTTCTTTTTCCTGACTGTCGTTATTTATCTCATTACCCTTAGGTGTCACCTGTGCAACAGCATTTCCACTGCTTTCGATGTCACACGTCACCTTTAAAAAGCTGTCTGCGCTCGGAGTAAAGTACATCTCCCTCACCCCTTTCTTAAAACCAACTCTTGAGATACCTTTGCTCCGTTTGCACTTTGGGATCTGCTTCTCTACAGCTGTCGGAGGCGCTGGATCTGCATTTTCTCCACTGTCTGCTCTTTCCTGATCTGCCTTAACATCTGCTTGGTCTCCTGGGATTGACATTCTGACCAGACTGACTTTTACATAATGCGTCAAACCTGAAGGAAGAGGAGCTGATGATAATGGTGAGGAAGTTGGAAGAGGTGGTGGCGGATGACTGGAGGAAAGGGGAGTCATGCTAACACTGAGCATGCCAGAGCCAGAGTCGACAGAAGGGATGTGTTTTTTCTGCAGCTCCCTGGAGATCTCAGATGCACTCGGGGAGCTTGAATCCCCTTCCCTAGCAGCATTGGAGACAGTGATGCGCTTCTCGATGTCAGCCATGGACTGGGGAGAATCCCCAAAGCTGCCTTGTTTCTCCTCTGTGATCGCCGGCGATGACTTGCTGTTTGTTTCTCGTCGGGTTTTGTTTAAGTGTGATTTATGAGGACCAGCTTTTCTACGCTGAGCGTGACGTCTCGCACCTACACGCAGCTTAGATGTCTGCAGTATGATCTTGACCGCCTTTTTATTTAAGCAAGAGAATTTACCTCGGTCGAAGGCTCCGGAGCATCGGAGTCGGGATCGAAGCATATTCCTGGTCCGCGATGAAATGGCCATCTGATGTACGACTCTTACGGCATTGGTTTCTGCCTCCTGGCGTTTAGAGTTTGCAGGGTCGCTCGAAACCGAGGTCAACGTGAAGGGCTTCAAGTTCAGTTCATCGGCGTTACTCGATACGTTGTCAGAGACGTCTAATCCTTCCTTGGCTCTGATCGGCTCGTTGTCGGCAGGAGACGCAGGGCACGCCGCTCTGCTCTCCAGTTTTGGTCTCACGCTTTCGATTCTTTGAAGAAAGGCTCTTTCGTTACTGGTGGAATCCTTGCAGCTTAGAAGGAAGTCAACACTGTGACTGTACAAGCAGACACTCAAATCCTTCAGGTTGTAAAGAGACAAGTACGTTATGAAGTGGTTGCGTTGCGTCCTCTCAGCCAGTTTGATTCGCTCCTCCCTTTTCCACCTCTTGGTCTTTGTTGTCCTGCTGCTCACTGTAGGGGCGTTTCTCTTCATCTGTTGGGAATTCTTCACAGAGCAGGCTGAGAGACAGAGAGAGGAATAAAAAAAGTAAATAAAATAAACTAAAACACAAAGTGAAGACTGAGATGATAAGAAACTGAAAGCTAAGGTAAAGGATTATGTCAAAAAAAGTACTGGGTCAGTTACCTGGATTAGACACTGGGAGGAAAGGACTTGGAGTACTGTTCCCTTTCTCTCGGTTAAGCCGCAGGTCCGTCTCTCTGAATCTGTACTTCTGTCCTAGAGGATCATTCGAGCCTTCCCACGCTTGCAGCGCAGAGAGCCTGTGCCTGAAGAACCCCTTTCCTCTCCTGAAGTAAAAGTAAAAGCGACATCAAAAGAAAATCTTACAGAATCTCAATGCACTTCGAAAAAAAAAAAAGTGTTAAAAAAATAAACACAAAGGTCTGAAATATCAACACCCCTCCGGGACTCCCTCACCTCTCGCAGGTGCAACATTCACACATCTCGTTGTCTTCCCCAAAAAAGCTGTCGCCATAGTAACACGTGATCTCCTCCCCAGGTGAGATTTGACGGACGACCTTCACACATGCTCCATTCTTATCCCCGGGTACAAACTGACACAAAAACAGTCGAGTTGTTTAGTTTTTTTGCCATTTGTAGGATTTTAAAATATAAAAAGAAACATTATTGTTTTATATTCTTTAAAAAAAAAAAAATTTTAAAAAAAAAAAAAAAAAAAAAGAAAAAGACTGTACAAGCTGCAGGTGTATTTTAAACTGAAATATTCTTGTCTACACCAGAGATCAAACAAGAGATAAAGAGAAAAATGGGGTGGGGCACGATCAAAAAGTCTATTTCGGCTCTGTACATCAAAAATAAACAAATCAGGACAAAAAATAAACATCTGGTAACTTACCTTACAATTCGGCCTGCAGTCTACAAGCAAGAGAACAAAGATAAATTAACACAAAAAAACACAACAAAAATTTAGTTGATAAAACAGCAGTACTAAATTATGGACTGGTCAGATGTTGTTTATATTTTTTATTAAAAGCAGAAGTGACAGATGTGTACAAGTAAATTATTATACATGTGATTTTCAGCTGAACTACTAACACTCTAGAACAGGCAAAACAGGCGTTACAAAACTAAAGCCACCACATTTGGAACGAGCCTCTGAACGATGCCTGACGTTTTTATAACATTTAATTTAGACTATATGTTTTTGGGCTGCTGCTATTAATTAATTTAATAATCAATTATTCTGTTGTTTTTTACCGTCGATAAATCAGGTAACGAGTGCCTTTTCTTTAATAAAGACGGGTATCTTGTAATTTGTTTTTCTTTTTAGAAGAATTTAATTCTTTATTGCTAAAATTGCACACCATAATATTTGTGAAAAATAAACCCATTAAGTTCATTTAATAGCCAAATGACATAAAAATACAAATACAGTGTGTTTAAAAAGTCCCCCCACAGTGAAACGTAGAGCAGATTATAGGAAACGATTCATTTATTGAAACTCAATTTTTCTCACTCATGTTATAAACCGACCCTTTAAGAAAGTTAAAATTATTATCCTCTAGTTTAGGGGTCCCTGTGCTGAAGGGTCGACACTGCTGCGTTTACTTTATAGAAACTGTTCATATAAACATTAATGTCCAGTGTCAGAACTTTAGTGTCCACTTTTCTTTGTGTAAGAGAGAGAGAGAGAGAGGAAAAGACGGTTTCCATCAGCTCACCATGGTTAATAAAAGCAGCCGGACCGAGCCAGAGCTGAGCGCACTGCTTCCGTGTCGAGTACATCACGCTGAAATCGTTTACGCCGGTCCGGAGAACGGCGCTGTCGGTGGGACTCAGCTCGGCGATGCAGCCCTGCAGCACCTCCACCCGCTCGCCGACCGACCTTCACCACCACACACATGGAAATTAGCGAGCAGTTCAGTCAGCACACCTTCTGTCTTATTCGCTATGTGTTTATTAATACCAGTCTCACCAGTTTCTCGTTGCTGTGATTTTGGCTCCATTGGTCTCTGAGGAATAGCGGTCACATGATTCGATCTGGACTCCACTGTCCAATAGGAAGGCGGTGAGATAGCGGTACATCTAAAGAGAATCAAGACGTTTAAATATAAATAAATGCGATATATATCGAAGTAAACATTCTAAAACGCTCCAACAGGAATCACGTCGCTTCTAACCAATTACTGGTGCCAATAGTTCTGCATAAATACATTTTACTAGTCCCAAAAACGTATTAAACAGTGAATGAGTGGAAGAACGTTCTGTGAAGTCCAAACAGGACATTTCTGTCTCTAACAAAAGAACTTGTGCAAGACAGACAACAGGAGAGATTTTATTAGCAGACTGCCTCACCCCCGCAGACAAGCGTGGTAGAAAGTAGAAGCTTAATAGTTTGGGGTTGTTTTGACTTTTTCTGGATGAAATGAATACTGATCCAACATGGCTACCTTTCCATACTTCAAACTGCTCTCAGATGAACTGGATTACAAGAAAGAAATCTCCAACTATTGAAGAACATCTTTAGAAAGTTTTATAAGAGGCACGGAAAAGTATTTCAGCTGCTGTTCATGCTAAGGGAGGATTTTTCAGTAAAATCAAGTGGAACATCTGGACATTTATAAATGTGTTTGGTCAAAGTAAATATTCAGTCTCTCAAACACCATAAAACACTTTTTGTAGAAAAACTGTGTAAAAGTAACATTAATTGAATGAAGAAAATTGATTTTTAACTATTATTCATAACTTTATAAATACTGAAAATTTACAGACAGTTTTACAATTGGACAAAAGTATTGGGACACCCGCCTTTCCCCATCCATAAGTGGTTCTTTCTAAAGCATGCACATATTCCGATCCACGCAATTGCATAGGAGGTCTCTGGATGTGGTAGCATTTAATGTTCGATTTACATAAAACCAGAAAATCCAAACCTGTCCACAAAGCCATTGAGATATCCTTTACATTTGTTGAAGATCTCCTGCTATAGAGCTCTAAACTCAACCCAGTTGAACACCTTGACTGCACCCCAGGCCTCCTCACTTCACCTACATCGGTAACTGACTTTACTAACACCCTTGTGGATAAATGAATCTCCACATATCACAAACACACTTCAGAATCTAGTGGAACATCTTACCAGAAGAGTGGAGGTTATTATAACAGTAAATGGGGACTACATTTGGAATGAGATTTTCCAAAAAAAAGCACATACCAAATGTATGCTTAGGTATACTTTGGTAGATATTGTGTATTTTTCCATTACAAACTTTTAAATACAGTGGAACCCGGTTATGTCGAGGGCCTAGGGGACGCCAAAAAGTGTTGAGATAACCGATGATCGAGATAAACGAAAACCAATATATGTTGGTTCACGGCGGTCGATGTTATCGCTCATGCATATCCCGGTACGTGACTTCCCACTCGGACTCCGTACTCTCTCAACGGCAGCGCTTTTCCTCCCAAAGCGCATCCCGGATTTCCCCCCGATCCTGCCGTTGTTAATTCTATGCTTTTGCTGCTCATCCTACGTTCTCCCGTGTGCTGTTCAGCGCCAAGCTTCTACCAAGCCCACCTGTGGATTATTACCCGTGGCACCAACTAACAACAGAGATTCACCAGTATACAATACAAACCAGCGTCGATTCTCCATACAAACCTTTATTATATTCTCCAACATTGCAAACACAAAGATCGCTCACAAAATCACTAAAAACGTGGAGGTGTAGTTCGTTTTTTAAAAAGCTAACCAGTGTCAAAATTCTTGAGTCATTTCACTCACAGGTGACACACAGCTCTGAAAAGTGTCCTACACCTGTAGCATCTGTAAGGCTTGATTTTTCCGCCACTTCCGCGAGTTTAACCGATCGAGATAACCGACGTTAAGTGTGCTCGAGATATTAGGGTTCGGCGACATAAAAGAATTGACATACCCGATAAAAAATGCGAAGACAAAGCGAGAATTTGGAGGTTCCACTTAAAAAACGTCGACTTAATGGAGTTGGCGAGTTAACCGAGGTCGAGATAAGTGGGTTTGACTGTATACTAAAAATATCATTAATATAAATAAAGTTAAGCTGCTCAAACTAGAATGATTACTGTGGCTAAGGAATATTTACATCTAAAAATACATCAAAAAAATTTACAACAAAAGAAGAAAGAACAGAAAGACAGACGCAATGCTCACACCCAGAGGTGCAGAGCCTCTCTCATACACACACACACACACACACACACACACACACACACACACACACACACCTCTCACTATTCCCAGCGACCTCATAAACACAGATGTCGCTTTTCTTTAGTCAACAATAAAAATAAACCTCTAAGGTGAGTCCCGTACATGAAGCAGCGCATCTGAAATAGTAATCGTTGAAAATAAATAAATAAATAAAATAAAAACAGCCCCACAGCGGAACGGCAATCAGACAAGGAGCACACACACACACACACACACACACACAGGCGTGCACACACACACCTCTCACTATTCCCAGCGACCTCATAAACACAGATGTCGCTTTTCTTTAGTCAACAATAAAAATAAACCTCTAAGGTGAGTCCCGTACATGAAGCAGCGCATCTGAAATAGTAATCGTTGAAAATAAATAAATAAATAAAATAAAAGCAGCCCCACAGCGGAACGGCAATCAGACAAGGAGGGTTTTTTTATACTCACGTGTTGCTTCAGGAGCTCCTGCCGGTGCGACCCGAGGTCTCTAAAGTACTCGCTTGTCCACTCGCCCTCCAGCAGGGCATCATAAGTGGCCTGGAAATCCCGAGTGCGCTTGAAGCGCAGCAGCGTCTCCCTCAGGTAGCTCCACCGCCGGATCTCTGGCAGAGGACTAAAGTAACACACACACACACACAAACACAAATGTTTTTCATTTAATTTTGTAAAGATATACATATATTTTGGACATATTTTGTGACGTAACAACCTGCTAGCAGTTTATTTTTTTTAGCACTTCAATAAAGGTACAGTGTAGGACAGGGGTCTCTGGTGTGTTTGTATGCGGATTTACATTACAGATCAGAACAATCATTTATTTACTTGGGTTCATTTAACTTTAATATGTACATGAAATTCCCAAATTACATTTCCATAGCAACTGCAATAAACAAACAATAATTGTAGACAATAATTAACCGAAACTGCTGGAAATCATGTTTTCTGACATGGCACCTTATGTAAACGTGACCACATGCAAAGACATTTTAGCCAGAAAGTCCTTTTGACTCGGTCAACTCTTCCACAAGCCAGAACTTTTGGAACAAACATAATAATGATTTACATGTTTTCTTTTCTATTGATTTCCTGAACGGATCACATGACCAGCAGACTGACTTGATAAAGATAATCCTGTAGACAAGCTAACATGAGTTCAAAGGTCAAATCTATACTCGCTTTGCCTGTAGGTGAGCATGATGTTTTAATCTTTAAAGAAAACAGAAGCTCAGCTCTGGGGGTGTCCCCGACTAAACATTTACATGATCAAATATGAATCAAGTCTCGTCTATAGTCGACTGATAGTCGTACAACAATTCCTCAAAACATTTTAAACCCACAATGTACTGAACATCGCACAAAGATATAGAAGCAAATGTAGAAAACAAAATGTTGTCGCAATAAACCTATAAAATAGCAAATAACTGCAGAAAGGCCACACGGCAGACAATCAAATTAACTCGTCTAAATTGGCTGTGCAAGCTGACTAAATACAGTTATGCACTGAACAACAATCAAAAGGATATTTACACTTTTAAATTAAAACATACAGAATATTTCAATATATTGTTTAATATTTAAATCCCTGCCACCAAGATGCTCCCGTGTCGGTCAGGGATCATGGAAAATGAGGGAGGGGTTGGATTTATTCACGCATGTTAAAAATATTGATTACATTATTCTTTCTATTTACAACATTGTCATAATAGGCTGTAGATTAACACATTAGGAGAAACCCGGAACCAAAATAGCATAATCCTTGTTTAAAGTTTTGTCAGAAGTTGGTAATTAAAAACAGACAAATAACGACAAATGACGTCGTAACGTCCAATTACAGTGATGATGAGGGTCTGAGTAATTAAATAAATACAATTATTCAATCATGTTTTAATAAACAAATTTCTGGATGACAGACGGACAAGTAGAAATACAGATAAACAAACAAAAGGATCAGCAAACAGAGCGACAGACAGATAGATAAACAGAGTGATAGAAAGACAGACTAAGGCAAACAAACATGCAGGCAGAAAAAAGAGAGAGAGACAGACAGATATATAGACAAGCAAACAAACATAATTAAGGAGTCTGTTTTAGATCAAAAAAAAAATATTTATATATATATATACATAAATTATATATATACTTAATAAATTATTTATAATAAATGTTCATATTTAATCATATGACATGATTGTAGTTATAAACTCTTGCCATTAATAACTTCAAAAAAATCAGAGATATAATTACATTTTTACAAGTTTTACATATCATGAGTGCATATGATCTATTCCTAATTTTAGCCCTGTTATTGTGTGTGTGTGTGTGTGTGTGTGTGTGTGTGTGTGCGCGCAGTGCCAAACCTACCTTATGTTCATCTTATGGGTGCTGAACCCGAGTAACGGGTCCAGCACCAGACTCGTAGCCAAATCATCTGTCTCACAGAGCTCCCTCACACTCATTCTATACGATCCTTCCATGTTCGCCCACCATCCACATGCTGAAAGATAAACAAGAGTAAGAAAAAAGGCGGGAAAGTTAGACGAGTTACAGCGAGCTTAACCACTGGGTTCCAAAACTGCTTGATTAGCGACGCCTTCTGTACTAGCATGTGCTTTACAAGTGAATTCAAAAATAAATAAATAAACAGATCGCACTCTCGGCCTCCATATCGATAAAAAGTGTTTTTAAATTTGAGGAAAAAGATTAGAAAAAGTAAA
The DNA here is from genome assembly GCA_024362625.1 of Silurus asotus. Lineage (NCBI taxonomy): Eukaryota > Metazoa > Chordata > Actinopteri > Siluriformes > Siluridae > Silurus > Silurus asotus. The sequence continues at coordinate 678,025 of MU551663.1, forward strand.
AAAGGTGTAAAATTGTAAATGGAGTGTACGTAAGAAACGACGTCGAGATTTACAACTAGGATAAAATAATGACAACACGTACATTTACGAGCACGTTAGAGGTAAAAGAGTGTCAGCTGGTTGGTTGCCAGTGCGCTTTATTCATTTAATATTATTAATTTACTAAGGCAGGATTTACAGAGTGCAAGGTTCAAGACACAGTTAGTGCTTCTCACTTTCTCACAATTCTCACTTTCATAATAGCTGATATAAAGACTTCTTCCATCCGTTTCCTCTCTCTCAAAAAAAGACTCGGTTATTCATACCACCAAGAAACAGCAAAAAGTGTAAACTTCCTAAAAAATAAAAAAATAAAAAAATAAAAGCACTCAATTATAAAGTTACTGCCACTGGAGACTCCTTCCATAAATGTTTAATAAATATCTACCAACAAAAAAAGCCATGTTTAGAATTTATAGAAGTTTTAACAGGAAGTGTTCAAGTCAATGACGTTCCTCGTTTTTGAGGAGGGTTTTGCTGACAGCACAAATAAAATACCAAAAAAACTTTTTTTACCAAAAATTCATGATGCATTTTTTAACATCATTATATCTCAATTCACGACTAGGCCTTTCCAAACCTCACAACATGGCAATATTTTAGAGTTTGATGATAATAAAATAATGATCCGAACATCACACACATCAGATCTTTCCTCATGTTTACATGCCGGTCAGAAAGTTCAATAATTATGACACTTGTATATTGTGTAAAACAGATCACCATAATGAAAATAATAATTCTGGATATGCTAAAAGCAAATTATTTCTGGAAACAGGTTCTAAATCTTATCAATAAACAGTACAAAAAATCTTAATGAATTAATAGTTAAAATAATGAATGGACCTGGACGTTAAACGTGTCCATATAAAGCAGAGACGTGTAAAAAAGGTCCTGCAGGACAAAGTTGACCGGTGGTAACCTTGAATTTGGCCCATGTCATAAATGAAGAAAGGGTGAAACACATTCTGGAAAAACGTTCAGGGGAAAAAAGCTGCTTTAGGTCTCTAATTAGGTCATTTCATTGCTTTATTAGACATTAAACTTGTTTAACATTTTATTGTACGATTTAACAGTTGTATGTACAATAAATTGGACTGTTTCTCATTAAACTTGAAGTTTTACTGAACTACAACTTAAAGAAATTATGAAATCTTAATTTCAACATATGGTTGGAATACTGCACTATTTATTTTCAGTACTCAGTTTGATCTTTGGTACTTCAGGGGAACAGGTTTTGGTACCACTGATATAAAGACACATCGACCGGACTGAACATTATGTTCCTGTCAGTTCTGGATCATTCTCCTCTCAAAGTCCCTCCATTCTGAGGTAAATACCTTCCTGAGGTTAATCATTCTGAGGTAAATAATTCTCTGAAGTAAATAACTCTCTGAGGTAAATAACTTATACAAAAAAATAACTGGGGTAAATAATTCTGAGGTAAATAACATCCTAACATAAACAATTCCTTCAGGTAAATACCTGAAATAATTGTCTGAGGTAATAATTCTCTAAAGTAAATATCTCATAAAAAAAATAACTGGGGTAAATAATTCTGAGGTAAATAACTTCCTAACGTAAATAATTCTCTGAAGTAAATAACTCTGAGATAAAAAGAAATAACTGAGGTAAATAACTTCCTAACGTAAATAATTATCTGAGGTAAATATTATCTGAAGTAAATAACTCTCTAAAGTAAATATTATCTGAAGTAAATAACTCTCTGAGGTAAATAATTCTGAGGTAAATAACGTCCTAACATAAATAATTCTCTGAGGTAAATAATTATCTGAAGTAAATAACTTCCTGAGGTAAATAATCATCTGAAGTAAATAACTTCCTGAGGTAAATAATTCTGAGGTAAATAACGTCCTAACATAAATAATTATCTGAGGTAAATAATTATCTGAAGTAAATAACTTCCTGAGGTAAATAATCATCTGAAGTAAATACCTTCCTGAGGTAAATAATTATCTGAAGTAAATAACTTCCTGAGGTAAATAATCATCTGAAGTAAATAACTTCCTGAGGTAAATAATTCTGTGAAGTAAATAACTTCCTGAGGTAAATAATTCTGAGGTAAATAACTTCCTAACGTAAATAATTCTCTGAAGTAAATAACTCTGAGATAAAAAAAAATAACTGAGGTAAATAACTTCCTAACGTAAATAATTATCTGAGGTAAATATTATCTGAAGTAAATAACTCTCTAAAGTAAATATTATCTGAAGTAAATAACTCTCTGAGGTAAATAATTCTGAGGTAAATAACGTCCTAACATAAATAATTCTCTGAGGTAAATAATTATCTGAAGTAAATAACTTCCTGAGGTAAATAATCATCTGAAGTAAATAACTTCCTGAGGTAAATAATTCTGAGGTAAATAACATCCTAACATAAATAATTCTCTGAGGTAAATACCTTCCTGAGGTAAATAATTATCTGAAGTAAATAACTGAGATTTAAAAAAAACTGAGGTAAATAATTCTGAGGTAAATAACTTCCTGAGGTAAATAATTATCTGAAGTAAATAACTTCCTGAGGTAAATAATTATCTGAAGTAAATAACTCTGAGATAAAAAAAATAACTGGGGTAAATAATTATGTGGGAAAGTCGATTTATCATTTAATCATTTCCTGAGGTAAATAATCCCATGGGGTAAATCATTTCCTGAGGTAAACAGTTTCCCACTCAGCTACATTGTGCATGATAGCAGGTTTTTGCTGCAGATCCTCTGCCTGTAAACAACTATATTCATTTAGACACCTTTTTATAAATTTAAACATTTTACTCTCCTCATGCTTTGCATCAATCAGAAACAATGTAAAATGACAGCACAATTTTTTTTTCTTCAATAAAAAGTTGTTGTTGTTTTTACCTGACGGGCTTTTCGTCCCAATTCCTAATCAGCTCTTCCGTAGTGAAATATTAGCGCGCTAGCGAAGCTAACACTAGCTTATGCTTTGCTACGCTATTCGAAGCCAAGCTAAGCTAGGCTAGCCGACTAGCAATTGTTTTTCTCCAAATCCTCCATATTGCACAAATGGTTCCCCGTCAGATGACCCTGTGACACCAGAACATTGCAGAATTGTATAGAAATCACCGTCAAACCAGACGAATCATGAGAAGGAAAGAAATCATATTTATCCTGCTAAAGATTTTCGCTCATATTTTTTTTTCTCCCCCTAAACCTGGAAGTTGGATAGTGTTTAAGCAGAGAGGGTTTAAGAAGCGAAAAATCAACTCAACCAATCCCCGCCGTTCGCATCTTCTCTGTGATTGGGTCATTTATTTGACGGACAGGCAACCTGGCCAATCGTATTGTCCTAAGAACCGTTACTTAACATTCAAAATGATTTGATTGGTCGTACGCGTGCGCGAGCTCAAATTCGGTCAAGCAAGTTAGTTATAATAGTTAAAGCTTCTCTGAACCACAAGGACACAACAGGAGGGGTGGGAGGGTGGACAAGGGCCGCGTTTCAAATAACGTCCTTTGTGATTTATAAGTGCACTAGGTAGCTCGTGCAAAACATGGCGTGGTTTGCGTTAGAAAGGGCGCGCAGATAGGCAGCAGGAAGGCGTTTGGGATACTGCCGAAATGCACCCCGACTAACAGTACCAGATGCGCCTATAGTTAGTTATGCAAGTAATGTTAGGTGCTGATTTTTATTGCCATTCTGCAGAAATGAGAGAAATGCAGTAGTTATTGTGAAAATGTCGAATATAAAACACACTCTGAATAAAAACCTGTGAAAACAAAAGAGTGAGAACACGGTTTCTATCACAGCTGAAGGTGGGGCGTTGCCTTTCTAATCTCAGAGAAATGACAATAAAAATACTAAATAAATCAAACACACAGCCTCAACACGATCCTTTATTTATTATCATGATTTTTCTGCACGCTTATTGGCCCTAATTTCTAATATAATATGACATAATGATTATTAATTAGAAATAAAATCATTATTCATCATATTTGTTGTTACTATTTACAATCGTTATTATACATTTTGACTGAAATGTTTGTTTTTGTTTTTGTTTTCTAAAATAAACACTTTATGACTGACTTTCCCACACGTGTCATTTCTCAACTGTTAGCACAAAGTCAGAGACACACGATTGTATCACAGGTCTTCAGATGTGGGATGTTATTTTCCCTTTTCTTGAACTTAGGAGACCCAAAACCTGTTCCAGCATGAAGATCTGCTTTACATGGTTTTGGATGTGTGTGGAAGATCTCACTGCTGTAGAGCTCCAAACCTACTGAACACCTTTTGAGATGAACGTGAACGCCGACTGCACCCCAGGAACCTCCTCACCTTCATCACTTTACTAACATCCTTTTTGCGGAATCGACCTCCACAAAATCTAGAGGAACATCTTTCCATGAGAGTGGAGCTTCTTATAATGGCAAATGGAGCCTAAATGTGGAATGAGATGTTCAAAAAAAAAAAAAAAAAAAAAGCACATGGCGATCTTATGGTCACATTTGATTATACTTTATTTATTAGGTGTGTATAATTATAATAATATATTAATACATAGCGATCTAAACATTTTGCATTTGTAATCAGATTAAAAGAGAATGAATATAGAGCTATAACAAAAACAGCTCGCTTTGTGGGTAGGACGAGCTACGTTTAGGGGGCGGAGCTTAAGTGGTCTACAGCGCATTTCATTGGACGGGCACGAGATTAGTGCGGGATGAGTCACAGAAACAAGGTATTGTTTTTTTTTTTTCGGGACGTGATGAGAGGAAATGAAAATGTTTGGGAGGAAAAAAACGTGAGGGTGAAATAAACGTTAAAAATGAAGCTATTAAATGAGTGAAGGAATCGTTGTCAGGAGGAATCGTCCAGACAATGCTGATGTGATTATAGCAGAAAATCACAAAGACACTCAGTGTCTCGATACCGAGCCTCTCGACTTCAATACACCGATGCATTTTATCAGCTGACAGTTTATTGTTACAAATACGTGGCTACTGTAACAGATCATATATTCCCTCGCTGTCCACTTTATTAGGAACGCCTGCCATTCAGGCATTTATCTAATTAACTACTTATGTAGCAACATCACTGTGTATAACATCATTCAGATGCAGGTCAAGTTCTTCACATCAAACGTCAGAAACATCCGAGACTTTATCTGCGACATGGATTTTTTTGTTGACACCAGACAGGAAGTCTGTTCCCACATAACAGTCTGTAGAGGTGAAATCAGAGAAGTATACCAAAAGAAAGAAACAGTTCTGATTGTTGGCGAAATAAACCGGCTTGTGATTAGGTAAATCACTGTTGACGTCCACGGTGAGCAGAAAAGCATCTCGGCACAGGATTTCATTTTTAAAATGCTGTGAAGGAATATGTAATTCTTCAGAAAATGTAAATCCGGTCATTCCTTTTAAACCCATTTGTTTTCATTATACTTTAAAAACACAACTGTGCATTCATCCAATCAGATTTACTCTAGAACACATTTAGACTGCCTGTAAGAGAAGTGGGCGGGGCCAAAACGCTTTACGCAAAACGCAAGCTACTAACACTGAACAGTTTTTTGTGTCTAGTTGTGGGTTAGTGCAGCTTGTTGGGTTTTCACTGTGTGTGTTCAATTAAAAGATCCGAGACAGAGAAGACTTCTTTGCCCATATTCCTGACAGATTTCCCAATTCTATAAATTAATGTAATTAAATGTGATTTAGCTGCTAAATCAGATCCATTTTAATGTTTGGAACTGAGGCAGGAATTTTAAACCATAAACCCAAGAACAATTAATCGTCTTACATTTTAGAAAGAGCCATTTAGGAGGCTCACAAGAATCGACTCTTTGTAGTGAGTCGACTCCAACGAAGTGACTCCCTAAAAAAAAAGGATTCGAAATTCCCATTCACGCCTTTGTAGGTTTTAAACTGTTAGCCAGAGTGGCCAGCAGGAGGCGCTGTGATCCAGAAAGCGCCCCTGACAAATATTACTTAATACAAAATTTTATGAATTAAATTATTTTACCAATTAAACGTTAAGTTTATATATAAGAGCATAAACATTACAAGCTAATTTAACACATGGCTGGTATTTCTGTCATCTGTACAAACGATTGCTTTCTTTTTCTTTTTTTCAGAAACACACTGACACCAGAGCGGGATTGTTTTTTAAATAAACAGTTCTCTTTATTGATAATTGATTCTCAAAAAAGAGACTACCAAAAAAAGACCAAAGAACACAAAATAAGCATGAAAATAAGCACTTCGAAAGCTTTTCTTCATGATTCTACAAATCATCAAATAACAGAAAAAAAGGAAAGGGAAAAAAAATAGAAAGAAAAAACATGTAAAAAAAAAAATAATAATAACATGATTGTTTCTCAAATGCGTCTAAATGGAAATTCTGCACCTGTGACGAGTTTTTTTTTTTCTTTTTCTCTCCCTCTTACGTTGCACATCCGCATCGCCGCCTTCCTGTGCGTCATAATATTCATCATCATCATCATCTATTCTCCCAGAGTAGGGGGCTTTGTGTGTGTGTGTGTGTGTGTGTGTGTGTGTATATATGTGTGTGTGTGAGTGTGTGTGTATTACAGTTTATAAATCAGACTGGCTCTGAAACAGGAAGTGCAGCGACAGCAGCGATGTGATTTAAAAAAAAAAAAAAAAAAAAAAAAAAAAAAAAAAAGAAATAAAAATAAACAGTACGAGGCCAAGGCCTGGAAAAGTCTCTTCAGAGAGAAGGAAGGAAGGACAAAGAAAAGTGGAATAAAACCTCACGCTTACTCACAAACACTCGCACTGCGTCAATGAGAAGTGAAAAAAGGGTGGGAGAGTGGGAGAGAGAGAGAGAGAGAGAGAGAGAGAGAGAGAAAGGATAACCCTGGGTACTCTGTGTGTTTGGAGAGAGAGAGAGATAAAGAGGCAGTAAGGAGGGAGATGGAGAGAGAGAGAGAGATGGGGTATTATTTTTAGGCTGGGGGGGGGGGGGGGGGGGGGGGGGGGGGGGGGGGTGAGGTGAGAGTGTGGATGGAGGAAGAGAGGGAAGAAAAGAAACAGGGATGGAGGGAGGGTCCAGCATAGCGAGTGCTATTTCTTGGCTTTCCCCCCCTTGGCTGAGTTGCGAGGTGGAGTGACCGGACGCCCTGAGCCCACGCCTCCTCCTCCATACGAGTACAGCTTCTTATCAGCCGGCTTCAGGATCTGAGGGAGGGGGGGGATCAAAGAGAGAAAGAAGTGAGTGATGTTATAAAAAAAATAATAATAATTACTCTACCGGTCTCTCATCATTAAGATAATACATTTGCATTCATCTCTTTTCCTTTTGTCCACATGTCTCCGTCTCCCTGTTTCAACCTGTCCACCAATCTCTCCGTTTCTACCTGTTTTTACATTTCTGCCCGTCTCCTCGTCTTTGTCCATATCTCGCTTTCTCTTCCTCTCTGGTACACATACATACACATACATCTTTCTCCTTATTCCACACGTCTGTCTCTACCAGCACGTGTGTATCTCCACCTTCTAGGGTGTAACGGAACACGTATCTGTAACGAGCCGTTTCGCTGCAGGGAGTTAATTTAATCACTATAATAAAGTGTGTTAAACTGTGAATCATTACACCCCTAATATCATCATTTCCAGTGTCCAAGTGTCTCACTGTCTTTCTACCAGTCTCTCTTTATTGTGTCTTTCCTTTCACTCTATTTGCCTCTGTTTTTCTCCCTCTCTCTTTTTTTTGGATGAACTCATTCTACCTCTTTTGGTCAATCTCTCTCTCTCTCTCTAAAGGTATGAGTCTCTGTGTGCATACGTCTTTCCATCTTTATCTCTCTTTCCTCTTTGAAGTCCAAGGACTGTCTTTGTCTTCACCTGTCTATTGTCTCTCCATCCAACTCTATTCACACCAAATTGATCCGTGTGTGTGTGTGTGTGTGTGTGTGTGTGTGTTAGTGTCCGTCCCCACCTGGAAGGAGCACATGAGTGTCTCGTCCACGCTCATCATGGCCCCGGCGTTGTCGAACTCTCCACAGTAGTTTGGAGCGGAGAACAAAGTGACCAACTGCCTCTTGGCGAAGAACTCGTATCCGTCCTCCACCACCTGCAGCATGCGGAGAGAGAGGGAGTTAATAGAGATTCAAAGGAAAAGTAGCTTTAGAGTGGAAAACAAAACAAGGTACAGTGGTGTGTACTAAAACCTCACACACACACACACACACACACACACACACACACACACACACACCTGATGCGCCCTGCATATGAGGTCCATGTCGTGTTTGTGCAGGAATTTGGCCACCACGTCTGCGCCGAAGGTAAAGGAGACGCCGCGGTCGTTCTCTCCCCATCCCATCACGTCTTTATCTGGGTCGGCCCACAGCAGGTCACACAGCAGGCCCTGATCCGGCACGTCTGTGGGACGCATCACACGCCGAACCTGCTCCATAGACTGCAGGTCCGGAGAAAGACCTGAGGAGGAGACACAGGACAGGTCACATGACACGTCTCGATCTGGCCCAAGTAGCAGCCAGGTGCTACTAATGAAATGTCCTGGATTAACTGCTCATCAGAGTGTGACCACCTTCCATAGGTTTGCTGGTCTGGAGCATTCAGGTGTGTGTTGGTGCTCATCACTCTGGGAAGGGTTAAGGCCATTTTCAAATTTATATTCCACAGGGGAGATTGAGCAATGCTGAGATACATCTCAGATACATCTCAGATTCTACATTGCTCAGCTAGCATGGTAAAAGTGAAAGCTCATGTCAGTATAATTAGCAGTATAATTAAGACTGAAGGTGTGGTCTGTTTAGAAAGGTTGCCAGAAGAAAGCCTATTCTCTCTGAAAGAACATGGCAGCACAGCTAAGTTTTGCAAAGTTGCATCTGAACAAACCACAAGACTTGTGGAACGATGTTCTTTGGATATTTGGAATGGCCTGATTGGCGAAGAAAAAAACCCAGATCAGCACAATCACCTCCAGCCAACTGTCAACACGGTGGTGGAGTGAGGATATGGGTTTGTTCTGCAGCCACATAAGGGTCTATGAAAGCCAGATAAGGGTCTGGAGAACTAGTTATTGAGTCGACCATGAACACCTCCACAGTGAAGTATTCTAGAGTCAGATGCGAGTCCATCTGTCTAACAGCTAAAATGGAAACCAAAGTCAAAGTCCAGACCTCGACCTGTCTGAAACGCTGTGGCAGGACCTTGAGTGTGTGGATATGGTGAATGGTGGTATTCCAAGTCCAGATTTTTATGTCCTGATACATAAAACTAAAATCAAAGAGGGAAATTTTCTTTATCCCCACAAGACACATACACACACACACACACACACACACACACACACACACGTGTGAGCATTTGACCAATCTGTGCTTTGCACTATTTTTAGCTCCACCCACACGCCTCTGTTTAGCACAGTGCTGGAGCAAACGCTGAGGATTATGGGTAATTTGAGAGGCTGCTGATGTATATACACACAGTGCAGGATATTCTTTAATTCATTGGGAGAAATGAGCTGTGATGAGACAACGGGGAAAAAATCTTTTCTTTATCAGAATAAATTCAACATGGAGGCGTCTATAGAGAAGCTGACGAGCTCTACTGCTGAGATGAGAAAAGAGGGAGAGTAAGAGAGAGAGAGAGAGAGAGAGAGAGAGAGAGAGAGAGAGAGTGCTAAAAAGTGTGAGGGTGAGAGAGAGAGAGAGAGAGAGAGAGACACACACACACACACTCACCTCCATGGCAACAGAAAATCTTCTCGTCTACGATGGCAGCCACGGGTAAGCAGTTGAAGCAGTCTGTGAACGTCTTCCACAGTTTGATGTTATACCTTCTCTTACCTAAAGACAGACAGATGGACATATTAATATAGCGTCATATTAATCATTACAAAAAATCCTGCTTCATCTCAGTTTTTCCAAACTATTAAAATATGAAGTAACAAAACTGCACCATGATAAAACACGTGGTGGAAGTGACGTGAAGGGTTTTTTTTTTCAGGCAAAGAAGACAGACAGGAAATAGCACCAAATAGAAAAATCTAATGAAAACTAAATTTAAAAAAAGAGAAAACATAGAAAAAAAAAAGGTGAAGAAAAGAAAATAAGAAAAAGAAAATATAGAAATAAATAAAAATACAGAAATGTATATAAAGAGCTGGGCATTTTTCCTTTTATCCCCCAGTTAATTACAATTTGTTTTAAGACTGAATTTTTTTTTTTTAAATCGAGATATCGCCTTTTTTTTTATAAAAACGTCAGCACATGCATCCATTGCATCGGCGGCAGGATAATTAAGAAACGATATCGTCTGAGCACAAGATGGCGCGTCTGATTACCATCTCACGTGTGAGAGCATTGTATGAAGGAACATAATGTAAAAAAAAAAAAAAAAGAACATCACGGAGACGGACGGCTCTTCACATCAGGACGACCTCGTGCCAAAGAACGTTAGTAACATTTCCTTTGTAGTTTGGAAACGGTTTGGATTTCAGGTCAGACGCAGAACAAACTTTTGTAAAATGCAAAATAAGTCAATTAAAACCCAATAAACCACTAATTTATTCCCGCATTCGCAACAAAGACACTGAGCTGAAAGAAGTTCATAGTAGTTCAAACTTTATTTACAGAGTTCCCACTAAAGACACAACGTTCCATAACCAGGAGGCTTTTCAAATTACTAGAGTCAACTACAACATGACTGAAGCCTACACACACACACACACGAAAAACCGCAATCGAGAATCGGTTGAACATTCTGGGGGAAAAAGAAAACATTAATTCACTTCACTTACACTCATCGTAGAAGCCATAGATGCGGTTTATGGAGGCACACTCATGGTTGCCCCTCAACAGGAAGAAGTTCTCTGGGTATTTGACCTTGTAGGCCAGCAGGAGGCAGATGGTTTCCAGAGACTGCTTCCCTCGGTCCACATAGTCGCCCAGGAACAGGTAGTTGCTCTCGGGAGGAAAACCACCGTACTCGAAGAGCCGCAGCAGGTCGTAGTACTGACCGTGAACGTCACCTGAGCGAACAGGTACAGCTTTAGAACATGAACTAAAGATGCAGATTAAAGACCTGACATGGTTTAACACGGTGGATGCTCCTAGTCGTACAGATATTTTGGGAATTGTGAGAGACGCATCATGTCAATCACAGCAACACAAGACAAAAAGATCAATACTAAATATACACAGGAGAAAATAACACACGTCTCATAAAGAACGTCATGTTTCATTTGAAAAAAAAAATAAAAATCTTTATTGCTGAAATTATAAGAATATCTGAAAACTAAAAACATTCAGTGCATTTAATAGACACAAATATAAAAATCTATTTCAGTAGCTTTAAAAAGGTAAACGCACTGCACTGTGTTTTCTTCACGTTTTAGTTTGAAATGAATCCAAGCTTTGGAAACTTTGTCGTGTTCTTTGACCTAAATCTTCTCCTCATCCCTCACTGTTTTCTCTCCGTTACTCCATTTTCCCTTCTGCAGCATCTTCTGTGTTGTATGAAAGAATGTTTTCTCCTCATAAAAAAAAAAAAAAAAAAGTTTGCCCAATTCAGACTTATTCCGCGTAAACATTTGTGGTGGATCCACCGGTAACCCTGTTGAACGAGGCTCCTCTGCTCCATCTCCTGCACAGCTGATTGTAGGACAGAGTTCTCTCCAGGGATCAGATTCTATTGATTGTAGCCCATTTCATTATCAGTGTGTAAAACGTTCTGGCACTACAGCTTTTCGGACGCTGCCCGATCGGCTGAAAAAGTCAGAATTGCGAAAGAAAACACTGGGAAGCCGGAATTAGACCAACTTAGTTTTTATGTGGTGGAATCGGGCTTCCACAGTGTTTAGCTGTCCAGAGCAGAGCTAGTGGTGATAATGGAGTATTAATGGGAGCTTTGGGAAACAGTACTACATGGGTAGTAAACTGGACTAAAAGAAGCATCGAGGCAAAAAAATCTCCTCAGTGCATTTTTGTATTCAAATTACTTGAATAGTTTCAGCCCTGGTTTGAAGCACATGTTTGAGGGAGGTGGTAGCTTAGTGTTTGGACTCTGGATCTAAAAGGTTATGAATTTAAATCCCAGCCACAACAAGCTGCACCGTCTGGGCCCCTGGGCGAGGCCCTAACCACCAGATCTGTTGTATGAATAAGATAAGTGCATGTCTCTCTGGGCTGTTGGGTGGGGCTACATGTAGGGATTTGTTCAGTTCACCTCTAAACACAGAACAATAAACAAAGTTGGAAACGGTTGCCATAGAAACCAATCTGTGTGTTAAAAATCACTACTTCACCCGACTACATATTTACGTGAAAGTCTGAATGCACATCATGGAGACTACATTTCTAGAAAGAAAAATAAATCTTGAAAAAGATCTTGCAGCTGTTTTTCCCAGATCCATGGCGCAACAAGAACGCGTTCTGACAAACTCGAGAACAGAGAGATATTACAGCTGTGTGTGTTTTTTTTTTTTCCATGGCCTGTGCTGTTCTCCAGGTCCTGACCTGCAGTGTGTTTATAACCAGGCAGTGCTGTTACTAAGGCCAGAGAGAAACGCTGCAGGGTTTATTATGGGATTGGGGTGTGCTGTAAAAGCTCAGCATGTTTACTCGTCCCAGAGCCGGCTGAGAAAACCCAGCGCTCTTCCTTTCACTCACCACAGATCTTCAGAGGAGCCTCGAGCTCCAGCAGGATGGGCTGGCTCAGGAAGATTTCACGCGATTTGAGGCAGAGGCCGCGGATCTCGTTCTCGGTCAGCTGGACGTTCTTGCCGGGCCGTGAGCCCTTAACTGCACGAGGAGAGAGAGAGAGTTACAAGATAAATTATTAGGCACAATTAACTGATCCAGCAGATCAGGATGAGTAGCTGAACACCACCCACACTTTAATCCAGTTCTATAGCGGAGTCACGTTCACACTGACTTACGCTTTACAATCAAATTACAAATGTGTACGGTCTTTAAAAGGGGGGAGTTTTTTCTTTTAGCGTGTAGAGAATCAGCCTCCAGGGTCAGAGTTGTGTTTCGCAGAACATAAGATGCAACAGATATAATAAATAAATTAATAAAACACAAGGTGAGACACTTGTGGGAGAACTTGCTGTAGTTTGTGAGAAACACCACTGTTGGAGATGCTGCTATGGGAAAAGAATCAGTTTTATAGATTATGTAAAAATGATAAAATTGAAGAAAACTGGTTAAAACATACATCATCAGCGTACATGAAAGATTTTAATACAGAATCATGTAAAAAATAATAATAATTTAATTCTGCACGTTTTATAGTAAATTGAGTGCATTGAGATGTTTCCAGTTGTATATTAACTTGGAGAGGAGCTTGTAGGAAAGTTGGAATGTTATGGTCATGTGACCCAAAACAAACACATGTAACAAGGGGTGTGTGTGTGTGTGTGTTTGTGTGTTAATACACTGTATGCACAAAACTTTGTGGACACCTGACCATAAAATCTGTATATGCTGCTTTTTTAACACCCTATGGAAAGCAGATCATGGAGCAAACTTTGTGCACCAGGACATCATCATGCTGGAACAGGTTTGTGTCTCCTAGATCAAGTGAGGGGGAAAATCTAATGCTAGTGTGTCCACAGACGTCCTGTAAAATTGTCTACCTGCAGCTTTGCGGGTACAAAAGCCAAGTGTCCAAATACCTTTGACCATGTAGTGTATTATAATACTTTAACATCTAAAAATAAATAAAGGATTATAACCATCAGTAAAATATATCTAGCAATAGATCTCTTTAGCAGCATCTGAGCAGGCTAAGAGTGGACACACAAATCAACACGTTTCATGTATTGCAGTACAACACCGTGATCCGATATGTCCGTTAAAAAAAAAAAAAAAAAAAAAAAAAAAAAATCACACCACACCTAACCGTTAACGTCAGATCACGCTTTCATATCTGACCATCAGACGTCACTGAGGTGGCCATGAGAACAGGAAACGGACGTGTTCTCATGTAACTGATCATAAATTCATTAGATTTAGTGTGTTAATATAAAGCTGAAAACGATCCGACGCTTCCCGGCCAATCAGAGTGCAGGATTCCACAGCGCCGTTCCCAGGATGGGGCGTAGTTTAATAAACAAAAACAACTCATTTCCTTTGAATTAAACATTGCAATGCTGTGCTTTAATAAAAGATTAGTTAATTGTGCTGATCTGAAAATTTAATATATATACGTACGCAGCAGGTCCGTTTTTCTATGATCACACACACACACACACACATTTCTCTGATCACACACACACACACACACAAGCGCTTTACACAAATCAATAATTCATGACGGCACAATTAAACAAGGCCGAATGACTAATCGAGTCCTGCATTTACTTTGCAAAGACGCGCACACGCACAAACAAACACACAGGCGAACTCATCCACTCAGTTTCTCACACACACACACACACCAGATGCGACGACAGGAAGTCTGTCCAAACAGAGCGTCAGTTTGAACAGAATGCAGATCTACAGCTCAGGATTCCGAGCGGATTTTTCAGGGGCCGATGCTGCAAAACGGCGTCTGATGCCTTTGCAAGGGGGAAAAAAAAAATCTGAACCCTGAAATAGAACAGTGTGTGTGTGTGTGTGTGTGTGTGTGTCAGCTACAGGTTAACCCAGCCAGCTGCCTACTCCACTCATCCTCCTGTGATGTATGCGGTGAGCTGCTGTGAATCAGAGTCGAGCGCTTTGGGGTTTTAACGCAAATCCTCACGAGGCGAGAATAGGAGCTGTAACGTGACTCAGAGTACCGCACTGTTATGCAAGACGCGGCTTAGAGGGAGCTAAAACATAGCATACACACACACACACACGTGAGACAAGGACAACTGTACCATTATTAACCATTATAATCAAACCCCCGTTTTATTCCTCTTACACCGCAGCAACTGACTGATTCATGGCGGTCATTCTGGAGCCGGACGCAATGAAAACTCTGACGCTGCAGTCCTGAGCACATTCTACACTACAATCTTTTGTACTTGACTAGAAAAAACAAAGTTTTATTCAAAATCCAGACTATTCGTTCAGTACTGGTTCAAATTCATGAATATGTTAGAAAGCTTTACTGAAACTGGAGACTCCTTCCACAGACAAACAAACAAAAAAAAAAAAAAAAAACCCCCAAAAAATCAGCCCCGACTCTCACACACCCACTTCCTGTCTGTCGCCTGGTACGGCTTCTCGCTGTTAGTTTAAGCGCCAGGGTTTCGGGCATCGCAGTTAATCTGGGTTTAAGGGCAGCGTTACAACCGCGTTGGTCAAAAACTTCACCCTTCTTAAACCCAGAGCCCCTTTAATACATTCGACTCTACTGTTTTTTGACACGTTATCCTTTTATTTCTTGTTGGTCAGTTGAGAGTAATTCAATATTTGCATCATTAGACGTCAGTCAGAGATCAAACTCCGTTCAAAAGACACACACGCGCACACACACACACACACAGTCTTAAATGGATTGCGGTTCTTTGAAAGATGTGAAATCAGATCAGGTGTGACTTAGGAAATATCTCCAAACCTGAACTCTTTCTGAGTGTGTGTGTGTGAGAGAGAGAGTGAGAGAGAGAGAGAGAGAGATATGAAGCCATAGCAGCAGCTCACCAACAGGGAAAAAGGGTCAGATTACATAAGGGGATATAAATACTGCTGTTATCAGACTTGTTTATTTTCTGCTCTGTCGACACACACTGCTCTTACAATACTGTAACACAGTCTCTCTCTCTCTCACACACACACACACACTAATAACGAGCATCTGAAATGCGAACGATGCGTCTGGTGTAAAAGGGTAAAAAGTGGCTTGTCGGTTCCGCGGCTGTAACAAACTCCATAACGGATAAGTGATGGAGAGAAAAAGAGGAAGTGCATGTCTCAGTGCTCACAGGACTGAAACGCTCACACTGCTCCAATTCACAGGCACAAGAAGTTCACTAGTCTTTAGACGTGAGGGAGTTCTGTACAGGTGTGGAGCTGCACCTGACTGGCTAAACCCAGGTTAATGCTACGAATGATTGGTAGAAACACACACTTCACTCTCCAGTGTACTGGATTGTTTATAAGATTTATAATCACACTCTTGATAATCACCCAAATGAGGATGAGGTTCCCCTTTTGAGTCTGGTTCCTCTCAAGGTTTCTTCCTCATACCATCTAAGGGAGTTTTTTCTTGCCAAGTCGCTCGCCCCGGCTCGCTCATCAGGGATAAACACAAGTCACTTGTATCATTTTGTTTTGTTTTATAAAAACGTTCTGTGAAAAGCGCAGTAGAAAAACTTGAACAAATCGTCTCGTCGCTGATCTGATCAAAGGATGAAGCTGCAAGTAAAGCGAACATGTAAAGCTATTTAAAATGAACACCATGTCCAATAAAAACCACCAGAGATAAACACAGGAACATCCCACAGCATGTTGTTGTACCCGTGATCAGCTCGATAGAAGAACAGACTAATTCACATTTCTGTACGATTTTTAACTCATGAAAGTCCAATAACTCGTCTCCTTTGATCTCCACTCATATCTGGGTCGGCACGCCGAGTTCTCTAAGGGGGCGGGGTTTATTGTTGTATTATCTGTATTGTGATAAAGTATAGTGAGATGTTGTCGAGTCAACCGGTTCAGGAAGATCCTCGAGCGATAGACTCGAGATTAAGGAGAATAACTACGTGTTTACGAAGTCACGTGTCCTGATCCCGAGATACAGAAAAACAGGGAGTAAAAGTGCGCTGGAGCTCATTTCCTTAACAAGACTTTCTCTAATGTTTGCCATTGAAGGAAGGAGTCTCCAGTGTCAGTAAAGCGTTCGATTAAACTACTCGAGTATTCTACTGATTAACCGGAAAAGAAGCACATTTTCCTTCATTAAAGAGCGATACTGAGAGAGAAAAGAAGACAGGTCTCATACAACAAACCAGTCAGTTGTTTTCTTTTTAGAAAATGTAACTTGTGCTTTTGTACATGTGATTTTTTTTCCCCCTCCGTTTTTTTATTTCTTAATAAAGATTTTCAAACAAACTTCTTTCACGGTGGTCCTTATGGGGCATTTGTGTGTAGTATTTTGAGGAAAATAATGAATTTAATCCATTTTGGAACATAAAATGTGTAAAAAGTGAAGTTTTGAAGACACTCTGAAGCACTAGAGCTACACTACGGACAATTTCTAACTGCAGTGTGATAATCATGTATGTTATGGGATGAGAGAAGTGACAGTATAACCATAGCGCTGCATTTGTGTTGTTTTTAAGTAATAATAAAAAAAAAATCAATAATTTGAGACACAATGATTTTCCAGCATCAGAAATAAAATGTGACGTCATTTGGGTAAAGATCAATATCCAGATATCCGCTTGTGTACAGCATGTCTGGTTTCCATCACAGAATATTCACAGGGCAGGACGGATCTCTCGCTCCGTGGAAAGAAAACAGACGAGTGTGACGAGCTCCCGCTTGTTAAACCTACCACCATATTTTTGTTTCGATTTATTTCTTAAATCCTTTCTGTCAAAAGGAAACTGCAGGCTGATATCATGACATCACACAGAAAACACTCCACCGTGACAATCTGAAAGAAAGAAAAAACCCAGATGGAAAAGTGATAACGCTCTGCAGAGTGTGTTGTGATTATTCAAAGCTTCAAACGCGTTTACAAATCGGCGTCTTTCGATTAGTCGATCGCCAGCAAATAACCGTGAATGTGACAAGCCACGCCCACTAGCTCGTTACGTGCAGGGTGTACGTGCACACGACGCCCCGAGATATCGCCATTAGTGTCCGCTTTACATAAACACGCTCTCGTCTGTACAAGTGTGTTGGTTTAATGCTTGGGGGGGGGGGGAACGGTTTTCTCGGTGTCTAAAGAAAGAAGTTGGCAAATTTAAAGCAGTTTCAGGCTGAAATTTACCGTTTATAGCTTTCATTTCCTTTCTGCATTAAAACACAAGTCATATTTCATAAAAAATTATAATAATATAAAATAAATAAAAGACAAGAGCAGCACACAACATGCACGAGTGTCTGGGGTCCCTGGAAGCCCCCCAGTGTGATCACTCTTATTTACATCCTAGTTAATGTACAAAAGTTGACGGTTTTAGAGAAGCGTGTGATAGAAATAAAGACGTCAGACTACCGGATCTCTCAGTGTTGAAACTCAACGTGAATCAGAGACGTGTCAAATACATAAAAGACTTTGTGAATCACGGAATCGGAAATCGGGTGGTTTGGGAGTTCAAGTGTACAGCCTGGAGTGTGTGCCGTAAAACCTCCACACACACACACACACACACACAAAGACCTGAGAATGGTTTCAGCAGAAGAGGAATGAGAGAATGAGAGAGATAGAAACACTAAGTGCAGTAAAGGAGATGTCATAAGGAGAGTTTGCTATAAAACGCTACACACCTGTACGACATCAGCTTTCACTTTTCTATCAATTTCACAGACTGCAAACATTAACGACGCATGTTTAAGGACATTACAACCGGCTACGAAGGGGTGTAACAGGAGAAAATCCTGACAATTCCACATGTCGAGGGAGTGAATAAATGAAGAAGAAAGAAAGGAATAAATGCATTTGTTGCAGTCTGCTGAAATAAGTGGAACAGTTAAGTAGATCATATCTTTAGAAAATTAAATATTAAATGTCTCTCACACACACACACACACACACACACACACACACACACACACACACACACTATCCAAATGGGGGCTAACAAATGTAAACTACTTAATTAAATGTTTTATTTCATTGGTTTTTTTTGCCAGTTTAATTGAACCCAGACACTCTTAGTGCCGGTCCCAAGCCCGGATAAACGGGGAGGGTTGCGTTAGGAAGGGGATCCAGCGTAAAAACGTGCCAATTCATACATGAGGGCGGTCCGCTGTGGCGCCCCCTAATGGGAGAAGCCAAACGAAAGTAGTAGTTGATTACTCAATTTAATAAATATAATAAGTGTTTTGTATTCGTTTCATTTATTCTTTTATTTTTACAAAACATTTTACATATTAAACAAAGCAGTCATTTGATTTCACAGTTTTAAGAAATGTAAACTGCTGAAACGATCACAAATAATCAATAATAATGAACTGCACTATTAATAAAACGACTGTATGTGTTGTATTTCTTCCCCCAGTGATAGTGAAAGTAAGTCGAGCTGCGAGTTAAAGGGCGACTGGTGAATCGTGTGTGAAGTCACACCGCTACAGACTACTGCAGTCTCTCCACTACACCAATCCAAACTGGGCTCGGGAATAAAAGTCTGTACGTCCTGGATATCAGGGATCTCTGTCTCCGGGTCACGGCAACTCGATTAACACGCTACGTGATTATTTATATATCGTGGGTTTGCATCAGAGAATTACTGCACACGTCTGACGCAACCGCAACCTGGTTTCCATTCAAAATAACACACACGTTTTTATTTATATTAAACAAAGTAATTTAAGAGACTATTTTATTTATGGTTAGATATTTCATTTCATCTTTTCCATCCCATAATGCTAAACTAGGAGCTAAAGCACTGAGAAAAAAAACTGCTCATGTACACACACACAATATAGTCAAAAGTATCGGGACACCCGACGTCCACACGCGAGCGTTAGGACAAAGACAGACACACAATTGTTTAGGAGGTCATTGGTTGAACAGGGAGACCCAAACCTGCTCCAGCATGACAATGCCCCTGTGCACAAAGCAATCGATTCGTAAAGATCTGCTTGCAATGAGTTGGTGGAAGATGTGGAAGATCTCCTGCTATTTTAGAGATCTGAACCCAAATGAATGTGAACGCTGACTGCACCCCAGGCCTCCTCACGTTACCTTCATCAGTATCTGGCTTTGAGAACACATTTGTGGCTGAACGAATCTCTTTGAAATCTGGTGGAACATCTTCTCAGAGATGGAGTGGAGCTCATTATATGGACATGGGGATGGACATGCTCAGGTGTCCATAAACTTTTGGATATATACTGATATCAGTTAACCAACAAAAAGAGAAAATAATAAGATATTTTTTTTATAGATTTGGTGCTGATTTTCCTGCATAATGAGACATTTTACCTTTTTATATAAATAAAAAGAACATATTTTGATCTTTTTTCCCAACCAATGAAATAAAAATGTTGTGTAAAGGATGTAAATGTTTTTATTGTAATCCGGAAGTGGATGTTCCTCCATCCTCCAGCACACACACACACACACACACACACACACACACACACACACACACAATGGCCTGATTTCAGGCGGAAACCTCAATTAAACCTCTTTATCACAGGACCAGACGGAGAACATGGTGTACGGTGGTGTAATAAATATTAAATATTAAAGATGTGATCTGCATTAGAGAAGAGAGAAGAGGAGAAATGTCTCTCACCTTCCAGGAGACGCTGTATTATGGAGTCGATGTTTAATTTGTCCGGTTCCGCCATTTTACTTCAAGCACGTCAGGGGTTTTTTTCAGTCACGGAGAATCGTCAGGATCCAAAATTATGATAATAATGAGCCCCAAGAAAAAAATAAATCGGGCAAAATCTTTATTAAATAAAAAAAAAAAAAAAAAAAAAAAAAAAAAAAAAAAAAAGATTTAAATATACCGAAATATCGTTGGGTTTTTTTTTTGGTTAGCTGCTAGCTTAGCTTAGCTTAGCTTGACTAGCTGCTTACATTTAGCTTAGCTACACCGCGTTAGCTTATTAAATACCCGTATTAGAAGAGTTAAACCGGAAAAAGGTTTATATAATACAAAAATACTCGATATAACTAATAACTACCTCCGTAAATTATTCTGACCGTCTTGACCCTTTTTATTGTATTTCACCGGAACGGTCCCTCTGCCCCTTCGGTCCTCCACTAGCACTTTAAAAAAAAGAGGACCGTGCGAGCTAAAGGGAGGCGGGGTTACAGTGCGCTCGTGCAACTCCACTCGGGAGCGGATTGGTCCTTGGGTCAGGTTTGAACCCAGGTTCTTTGCGCTGATTGGTCCCTTTGTACGTCAGCTCAACGCAACGCGACGCTACGGTTGTAGAAGTGTGACGTCAGCGCGCGGACCGAAATAGTGCAAAATGGATCATCGGGGCGTGTGTCGATTCACTTCAAATGAATCGAATCTTTAACTCAATGACTCGTTTAGACCTCAAAGAGAAGTGTGTGTGTGTGTGTGTGTGTGTGTGTGTGTGTGTGTGTGTGTGTGTGTGTATATACAGTAGAGATTCAGTAAAATGTGACTCCAGTAAAGTAAAAGTGTTTCCTTTAAACTTTCACTCGAGTAAAAGTACAAAAGTTTTGACCTTCAAATGTACTTCAGTATCCAAAGTAGTGATTTATTATAACTATAATGTTTCTATGATCATTTTAATCACAAGATTCTTTACTTAATCACCTCAGTTAATGTGAAAAGACTCGAATGTGACTCTCAGCACGCTGATCTATTAATAGAATGATATTAATGACTCTGATTGATATCTAATAAATTACCATGAGCCCAAATCCTTATTTTGAATGAAAATAAGGCACCACAGGTGTTGTGGTAGGTTAGAGTCAGGAGTTTCTTCCATCATTTATTCCTCTCAAAATGTCCATCCATCAACCTCTGAGCTAATTTTTGTGTTTGCTAAACACCTTTATACCAAGCATCACACTCATTCTAATTAAAACTGACTCACAAGTATAAAGTACCTCATTGAAGTAATGGCATGTTTTTTGGTTGGAAACATAAAGATCAGGTCAGACTTTAGCAGATGATGGTTTTGATCCACCAACCTCTGGATCCAGCACACTTCCACTCTACCCAAAGACCACCACAAATGGGACTCAAACCCACAATCTCTGGATTAGGAGGCCAGTGCCTTATCCAATAGGCCACTGGGGCAGCTGCTAGAACTTTAGGCCTTAGGTCACTGGAGTTCTGCCAGTTTGCTCTTAGTCAAATATTGCTGTATAATTTGCAGTTAGAAAAATTCAGAAGAAAGAAGAAATGTAATTATATTCTACAGAAAATAAAGAAGTGGACATTTTAAGGTAGGAAGAAACAATCAAGTCACATATAGCACAGTGGCATAAGCATGATTTAAACTCAAAAGCCTCTGAACCCACCCTTATACTCCATCTCAATATAAACTCCCTCACAAGTATGTCAATGAATAAACAACTAAGAAACAAAGGAACATTTGTACAGTACAGTAAAAGTGTGAATCCTGTCTGGTCTCTTGTAATCAATATAAATCAAATATACGGTCAAATAAACACATTTGTGCTGCTGAAATTCACAGACGCCAAACAGAAGGAAGTAAAATATTCAGCATTTTCAGTCGCTGTGATTTAAACCATAGTTTATATCAAGAGATCCTGAAAGTGTGCAGCGTCATACTGAGAACACGACTAAACATGTTGATGATCGTGTTTGTGAACAATGACAAAAGGACTTTTCATTCTGATAGGAATGAGATGTTCATTGACACAAACACTTTCTTTTAAAAGATGAACTGAGGATTTTGAGAGAAGTTCGTGCTTTTCCAAGAAGTCCAGTGTATGGTGCTGTTTGTACAAATTGTTTTGAGAATGCACCTACTGGATGATTCGAGAGATGCTTCAAAGCAGCTGATAAAAACTGTTATGAACTTTAGAACATCAGTTTTCTTGTGCAGATGAAAATGTGAGTACAGAGTCAACAATCTTATTACAGGGAGTGCAGAATTATTAGGCAAGTTGTATTTTTGAGGAATAATTTTATTTGAGGATTTAATTTGAACAACAACCATGTTCTCAATGAACACAAAAAACTCATTAATATCAAAGCTGAATATTTTTGGAAGTAGTTTTTAGTTTTAGCTATTTTAGGGGGATATCTGTGTGTGCAGGTGACTATTACTGTGCATAATTATTAGGCAACTTAACAAAAAACAAATGTATACCCATTTCAATTATTTATTTTTACCAGTGAAACCAATATAACATCTCAACATTCACAAATATACATTTCTGACATTCAAAAACCAAACAAAAACAAATCAGTGACCAATATAGCCACCTTTCTTTGCAAGGACACTCAAAAGCCTGCCATCCATGGATTCTGTCAGTGTTTTGATCTGTTCACCATCAACATTGCGTGCAGCAGCAACCACAGCCTCCCAGACACTGTTCAGAGAGGTGTACTGTTTTCCCTCCTTGTAAATCGCACATTTGATGATGGACCACAGGTTCTCAATGGGGTTCAGATCAGGTGAACAAGGAGGCCATATCATTAGATTTTCTTCTTTTATACCCTTTCTTGCCAGCCACGCTGTGGAGTACTTGGACGTGTGTGATGGAGCATTGTCCTGCATGAAAATCATGTTTTTCTTGAAGGATGCAGACTTCTTCCTGTACCACTGCTTGAAAAATGGTGTCTTCCAGAAACTGGCAGTAGGACTGGGAGTTCAGCTTGACTCCATCCTCAACCCAAAAAGGCCCCACAAGCTCATCTTTGATGATACCAGCCCAAACCAGTACTCCACCTCCACCTTGCTGGCGTCTGAGTCGGACTGGAGCTCTCTGCCCTTTACCAATCCAGCCACGGGCCCATCCATCTGGCCCATCAAGACTCACTCTCATTTCATCAGTCCATAAAACCTTAGAAAAATCAGTCTTGAGATATTTCTTGGCCCAGTCTTGACGTTTCAGCTTGTGTGTCTTGTTCAGTGGTGGTCGACTTTCTGCCTTTCTTACCTTGGCCATGTCTCTGAGTATTGCACACCTTGTGCTTTTGGGCACTCCAGTGATGTTGCAGCTCTGAAATATGGCCAAACTGGTGGCAAGTGGCATCTTGGCAGCTGCACGCTTGACTTTTCTCAGTTCACGGGCAGTTATTTTGCGCCTTGGTTTTTCCACACGCTTCTTGCGACCCTGTTGACTATTTTGAATGAAACGCTTGATTGTTCGATGATCACGCTTCAGAAGCTTGGCTATTTTAAGACTGCTGCATCCCTCTGCAATATATCTCACTATTTTTGACTTTTCTGAGCCTGTCAAGTCCTTCTTTTGACCCATTTTGCCAAAGGAAAGGAAGTTGCCTAATTATTATGCACACCTGATATAGGGTGTTGATGTCATTAGACCACACCCCTTCTCATTACAGAGATGCACATCACCTAATATGCTTAATTGGTAGTAGGCTTTCCAGCCTATACAGCTTGGAGTAAGACAACATGCATAACGAGGATGATGTGGTCAAAATACTCATTTGCCTAATAATTCTGCACTCCCTGTAGTGCTACTACAACTACTGTATACATCCATATTATGGCAAGAAACACTCAGTTAATGATCCTCCTTCTTCCTAAAATACGTTTTCACCACTGCCATTTCATCCTTTTAGCAAAATCTACCACCATCTGCTCTTCCACATTCCTCTCCTTAAAACCAATACTACCATCACCTCCTCATCACCTCTGTTCCCTTCACCTACATGCCCATAGAAGTCTGCACCAATCACCAATCTTTCATTCCTACGTTCACCTTCTACCACTTCATCTCACTCACTCCAAAATGTTTCCTTCTCCTCCATCTCACAGTCCACTTGTGGAGCATAAACACTGATGACATTTATCATCATCCCTTCAACTTCCACCTTCACGATCATCACCCTATCAGAAACTCTCTTCATCTCCACCACACTCTTACTGTACTCTTCCTTCAGAATCGCCCCTACACCATTTCTCTTTCCATCCACATCATGATAGAACAGTTTAAACACCTCCAATGTTCCTGCTCTTTCTCCCTTTCCACAAAACATCTCTACCATTTTCCTCTCCATCATATCAGCTCCCTCTCTCCCTTTACCAGTCATAGTACCAACATTTAAAGTACGAACCTGAACCTCCACTTCTCCTTTCCCTGCTGTCTCTGTAGACGTCTTCCTCCTCTCCTTCTCCTTCTCCTTCTCCTCCTTCAGACAACAGCAGCACAATTTACACCAGTACCCTGTTGTTAATGATACCTGTGGTGGTCGTTGGTAACCCGGGCCTCGACCGATCCGCTATGAAATTCTCCACTAACATCAGCATTTAGAAGTCCTTTAAATGGATGGTTGGAGAGCATCAATAGTCAGAGCTCATAAACCGCACTGAAGCAAACTACACAACCTTAAATATATTTCTGTGAATTTAATATCTGTTTGTTTTTTTCATTTCAGGATGGTTGACAAGGACATTTACAAGAAAAGCTGGATGTCGTGAGGTCAAAACAGTTGTTATGCTTTTTCATGAACCGTTTAAACTTTTGCGTTTTTTTTCCTGTAGCATTTACACAAAAACACACAATTTGCCTGAATTTCAAACCCCCAGGAAAACCGTACTTCACTGAACAAATGCACTAAATTACAAGGAAAACTCTGAGTGACGTGAGGAGGTGAATATCGATGCTCCTGCCGGAGATGATGTAGGTGAAGGAGCACCATTTGTTTCTTGCTTTAGTGATAACATTCATTAACAGGCATTGTAAATGCTGCAAACGTCGCCCTCTTGTGGTTTGACTTGGCCATAACACTACCTTTTATGCCACTGTTGAATTAAAATGTTTACTTTATTAACATGTTTTTTTATAAATCAGAAAGAGTATTATTTGCTTATGTTTATTGTTTGCTTTTGATCTCCATCACTGTGACTCGCAACTCTGTTTATCTGTAATAAATGGATATTCGGTGGAACCCAGATGAGGATGAGGTTCACTCTTGAGTCTGGTTCCTCTCAAGGTTTCTTTCTTCTGCATCTCAGGGAGTTTTTCCTTCACCACAGTCTCCATGGGCTTCTTCATCAGGGACAAACTTACACTTATAAACAACATCTTTATTTTTATCTCCAAATTATCTGTGTGGAGCCTCAAAGAGTAAAAATCATCTCAAATTTTATAATAAAATCTATCGGAATGATTGAATACGAAAAAATATCAGTCAGGTGTATAGTATAAAGGCGTCCAAGGCCACGCCCATTGTCGTCACGGCGTCGGGTTGTCACGTGAGAAATGATTTTTTCTAAATCACGTCGTCGCCTCGCGCGGAATAACGACCAAGTAACATGGTTCTGTACAAAACTGTGTTCTAGAGCTGTATATAAAAAGTGTTAATTTTTAATCAATTAACAAAATTGATAAAAAAAAATCCAAATTAAAATAAACAGTTCTTCTTAGTAAACTTCCACATAGTTTTTGAAGGAACATTTCATACATCTTGTAGAACTAAGCACAGATCTGCTGTGGATGCAGGTTACTCAAAGCCCTCTGTCTCTTCATGTATCTCAGACAGACTGGATGATGTGGAGATCAGGACTCTGTGGAGGCCAAAACGATCACTTCCAGGACTCCTTGTTCTTCTCTACGCTGATGATAGTTCTAAATGACATTGTCTGGATGTTTGTGGTTGGTTTCCTGCTGATGAATACATTTGTGGACAATCAGATGCCTCCCTGAAGGTACTGCGTGATGGAGAAGTATCTGCCTGTATTTCTCAGCATTGAGGATGCCATTAATCCCGACCACATCTCCAACTTCATTTGCAGAAATGCAACTTTGAACCTGCAGGAAACCTTCACAATGCTTCACTGTTGCCTGCAGACACTATTATACTGCTCTCCAGACAACTTTCCTCCTGCTACAGCAAATGTTTCAGATTTTGAGTCATCAGTCCAGAGAACCTGCTGCCATTTTTCTGCCCCCATTTCCTCTGTTTTCATACAGAGTTTAGATACTAATCCTTATTTCCATGTTGGAGGTTTAGCTTTTGAGCTGCAATTCTTACATGATGATCACTTATCTCCAGACTTCTCCAGACATTAGATGGGTCTACCTGGGTCCCACTGGTTTCCTCCAGTGCTGATGGCCCTGTCCGACAAGTTTCCTTGGCTTTTTCAAAAATCGCTTGAAGGACATAAACCCCAGTCTGCTTTGAGATCTTTGCCTGGGAGAGACTTTGCTGATGCAGTGGAACACTCTTGTGTCTTGTTGCTGTCTTCAGTCGTGACATGGTGTAAGTGGTACATGAAACTTTCTTCCACAACCTCAACTTAGTTTGGCTGTTCCTCACCCAGTCTGAAGCTCCTACACTGCAGTCTCTGTTTCACTTCATGTCTAGGTTTCAGCCTACAGAAGAAAGTTTGGTAGAATTGGTTCATTATATACCTGATAATGATAATTGACTTTTCTGACTTTGTGCAAGTGTAAAAAGTGAACAAAATAATCATTCAAACAGTGTCACAACTAATATCTGGATTTTTCTTCTGTTTATTTACTTTTCATTTGACCAAATTATAAAAATAAACGATTAACACAAATTTTTGGTATCTTTTTTTCATACTCAGATATAAAATTAATAAATAAACTCCACCGAAAAAAAATTGTAACCACTAAACACATGTTTTACTGATGAGCCAAGTCATAAATCAGCACATCCGGTAATTTGTCGTCTCTGTGATCTCTCTTCGCAGACAAGCCTGAAAATTACCATGAGGGACTGTGGCTAGAGGCAACATCAAGCATCAAGTTGGGATTCATTACCTCTAAAGTAATCAGGCGTCTTGTTAGAACTGAAGAAAGGAATATATATGCAAATATTGTCTGAGAGTCTGTTTGTGTCCACATAAAAACCCTAAAACTTGGGAAAAGATCAGCTTCCAGCAGCACCCTAATCCCAATCACATGCTCAAAGCAACAATAGAGTGTCTCAAGAACCAGCTCATACAGAAGAGTCCTAAACTCAATCCCATTGGAACCTGCAGCACTGTTAAAAACTGCTGTCCACATTTATCACCCAAAAACCCTGAACAGCCTGAACCTGTAACTTTACAGGTGGTCCAAGAAGAATAACCCACAACCACACAAACACTGCAGAATAAAAATCCAATTCAGAGAAACTGACAGCAGGGTGAAGACTGAAGACTGAAGATCTCTATACAGGCTTTTACCAGTGCCTCAATGATAAACTTCCAGTTATTTATTTACAGTTATTGGATCTGTTCTGGAGAAAAAACACCACACGGCCAAAATAATCACGAACACCAACTGAACGAGTTCCATCCTCAGGGTGGCGCTGGATCTTCAGTGTATCTCAAGAGTACAGGGCGTGGGACAGGAATGTATACACACACACACACACACACACACACACACACACACACACACTACATTCATACATGTTTTTAGGTGGAGAAACATAAGAACACTACAGACTGCAGCAGCATGTCTCAGATTGTATACACAAAAGGACACCTCAAGGAACCGTTTAACAACCTAGAACCTTCAAAAAACCTTAAAGAACCCTTTAATAACCTTTATTAACCATTAAAACTGTTAAGGAACCTTTAAAGAATCTTTAAAGAACCTTTAAAAAACATTTGAAAAAACTTAAAATAGACTTTAAATATCATTTAAAAAATCCTTGAATATCGTGGGAAGAACATTTATCTTTGAGGAACCTTTGAAGAACCCTTTAATAACCTTTAAAAGGACAATTGAACAACCTTTAAAGAACCCTCAAATATCTTCTAAAGAACATTTAAAGAACATTTAAAGAACATTTGTACAGAATCCTTGAATAACCTTAAATTTGTATTATTTCATTTTAAAGCTGCTGTTTTTTAATTTCACATCATTATGATCGTTTTGTTCTTTTGCACATTTCAGCAGAAAAAATGAAAACGGAATGTGACGTAAGAGCCGCTTTGATCTCGTCCTCACGGTGATTCATGGTTTCAGGATGAGTAAAGTGTCATGGTGTCTCCATGAAACTTCCCCTCATAGTTACGATGATGATGTTGATGATGATGTTGATGATGATGATGATGATGATGAGGGTCCAGATGTGCTTTTGTTTGTTGTTTGTGGTTGCTGTTTGTTGTGAATGTGAAGAATGTGAAGTTGAAAGAATAAGTGGAAAATGTTTGTAGCTGAAAATAAAGCAAACTGAAGAAGAGCTCAGCTGAAGAGTTTGTTTATCAAAATACATTTTAAACACAACAATGTACAAAAGACGTATAAAAAATACAACACCTCATTTTTTATGTATGAATTGTAATATGTAAATTGTTGACAAACCATTGTGGTGTAAGAGGAATAAAGCTCTCTGGACTTTATTAATTTTTTCAAATAAATGTTTACATTTTATAATAGTTTATCATAAATAAATATCTCTGTGTACTGAAAATAATCATCAGAACATACATTTAACAATGTGTAAAAAATTATATTTACTTAAAAATCATTTAATTGAGTTATATTTTTATATAAAAACAATTAATAATAATTTTAGACTTAAATAAACCTTGGAATTTTAGTCTTAGGATTTGCTCATGTAATTCCTCCAGTAAAACATTATAACAGCTAAATAAAGATAAAAACTGAAGTGTTGATATTATGGATCACATTTTATACAATTTTTAATTAAAATATTTATTTAACTTCTTGTTACACGGATTTATAATTATGACGCTTTTAATATTACACATTTTTGCTAATTTTCGTATTTATATATTTATTTTATAAATTTATTTTTAAATAAATTATTCATCATATGTTTTATTTTCCATTAATAATTTTGTTAAAAAATTGTAAAGAAATACCAAAATATGAATGTAAGAATCGGCAGAACATTATTGGTTTAAAGAATAGAAAAAAAAAGCTATAAAACAGTTTTCAGAATAATTTATTAAATTCAATATTATTTAAATGAACCAGAAGTAAAAAACACAAAGTTTATTTTATATTAATTATTGAAAAAGGTTGTTTTGCGTGTTTCATTTCCCCATCAGAAACACGCCACGCCACGCCACGTGTGATCGTGTGATCGTTTTTCCACCGCAAACATCGTCACTGATCCGTAAGCAGAAAGTCCGAGACTAAAAAAAGAGCTCGAGTCTGATTGTGCAACGTGAAGGTGAGGAGGAAGAAACTATGGAGAAGTGTAGAAAGAGAGGGAGAGAGGGAGAGAGAGGGAGGGGGGGGGGGGGGGGGGGGGGGGG
This sequence comes from Silurus asotus, assembly GCA_024362625.1. Lineage (NCBI taxonomy): Eukaryota > Metazoa > Chordata > Actinopteri > Siluriformes > Siluridae > Silurus > Silurus asotus. Next base: position 708,056 of record MU551663.1, read on the forward strand.
GGGGGGGGGGGGGTGGCACAAGCCCAGTCTGGTCTGAAGTGGGGGAAGAAAAACACCTCTTCCTCTCTCTACAAAAGAGTCCGTCCTTCATCTCTTCTTCATCATTCGCCAAAAAGAGAAAGAGAGAAGAAGAAGACAGACAGAAGAACTTATTCTACACTCCAGAGAAACGCAAAACCTCAGGAAAAGGTTTGGGCTTCAAATATTCTCTTTTTTTTATTATAACATCATTAAATTAATATCAAATCGATTCTAATTTACTTTTGGGAACGAAATTAAATATTATAGAAATTATGCGTAATTCTTTTGGCTGTTTAAAAAAATACATCATTTCTACATTTTTTCAGATCAAAGTTTGCATTGAATTTATTTCTATTTAAACATAAATCAATTATAAACCGTTATAAAAAACTTTTGGGAACGAAATTAAATATTATAGAAATTATGCGTAATTCTTTTGGCTGTTTAAAAAAATACATTATTTCCAGATCAAAGTTTACATTAAATTTATTTCTATTTAAACATAATTCTTTTAGGTTAAATTTTTTTTTTTGTCTTTTTTAAGAAAATCGCAAACTTTCTACTCAAAAATGTATTCAACTTTTTTATAACGGTTTATAATTGATTTATTTTGCTTTTAATAAGAATACAAACATTGTATTTATATATTTATTAGTTTATTTATTTGTAAACTAACATTGCTAAATATTTGTTTTAGAATATTTAGTTATTTATTTGATATATTTTTGTTAAAAACAATTTAAACAGAGATTATACTCATATTTATTTATTTATTTCTGGAAAAAAAATACAAATAAAAATCCCGCCTTTTCTTTTTTTTTATTATTATTTCGCGCGATGTCGTTCTTCCTCCTAATAAAGAACTGAAACATGGCTGTGGTGATTAGAAGGTTCTCCTGGTGAGGTGTTGAGGAAAAGCTCAGTAATTACAGGTGTAGTCGCCGCGCCCTTCACACACAAACACGCAGGAAAACACACCATGATGTTGTGTCAGTTGATCCCTCAGATCCCTGAGATGGTCAGATTAATCTCAGGATCTCAGGTGGTGTAACATCACCATGAATCACATCTCTGGAACGCTTCAGTCCCGCGCGCACAAACACAAACACAATCAGGGCATGTTTTTTATTGGATTTGTTATTGTTGGTGTTCATCTGCTCGGGGTTTCTGACTGTAGTCCAGGAACTGGAGCGAGTTTGGTGGAAATCAGACTCCAGATTTGACCGATGTGGGAAACGTGTCGAGACGCGCAGGAACTCACCGAACCACGCCCAGGACTGTGTGTGTTTGTGTGTGTGTGTGTGTGTGTGTGTGTGTGTGTGTGTGTGTGTGTGTTAGGGACGCTGTTTTTAAAAATTAGTAGCCAGAAGATAGAAAATCCTGCATGAACATGTCCACGAGGAGAATTCCGATACTCAGACCCGCGCTCGCGCATAAACACCGCGCGCGTGTTTACAACATGGAGTCAACATTCCAAACAAAAAATATAACAAAAGACTAAACCTCATCCTCCTCTTCTCTCTCTCTCTCTCTGTCTCTCTCTCTCTCTCTCTCTGTCTCTCTCTCTCTCTCTCTCTCTCTCTCTCTCTCTCTTACAATTCTATATAAAAAATAGAAATTATACATTTTGTATGAAATTGTTTTATGGAAATTAAATGAGATATAAAAATGTGATATGTGAGAAGATGTGAGATCTGAAGCGAGATGAAGTGAGGAAATGAATATGGACTGGGATGGAATCTGAGATAAGAGAAGAGATGAGGATTGAGATAAGGATGAAATAAAGTATGAGGTATGAGATGAGAAGACGATGCTTCAGGGGTCCGAATGTGATTTTTCCTTCTTAAAAAAAGCAACAAATCCTCAGAAGTGTTTGTAGATTTCAGATCATTAATAACATTTGTATTATTTCACTGCAGTGTTTAGTTTATTTCGTCCACACAAAACTGTTTTGCCTCAAAGCAGAATGATTTCATAAAAAAACATTATAAAGAGGGAGATAAAAGTCTTCTGTTAGAAATTCATGAAAAAAATTTTGCCAAAAGAAACGTTTGTAATTTAATTGCAGGTGGAGGGAACATTTATTTAATCTTATTTTGTAAACAAAAAGATCTGTATTTAATATCAAACAAATGTTTCAGGTCACCAGTGAAGAAAAAGGACATCACACTGACCTCCCTGACTTCTCATCTTTGTCTCATCTATGTCTCATCTATGTCTCATCTCACTCTCTCTCTCTCCTGCAGGATGGCATCATCAGGAATACAGATGATCTGTGTGTTTTTTGGACTTCTTGGCCTCATCGCTGCCATAGTCACCTGCGTCCTTCCCAGTTGGAAAGTTTCCTCCTTCACTGGACAGAACATAATCACAGCTCAGGTATTTACTCTCTCTCTCTCTCTCTCTCTCTCTCTCTCTCTCTCTCTCTCTCCCACACACACACACACACACACACACACACACACACACACACACACACACACACAGAGCAAACCACAGGACTATGAAAAACACCCATACAGAGTGTGAGGAGGTAAAGGAGTGAGTGTTGTAGCTCATACTGAAGTTCTGCAGGTCTGAACATGTCTGAACTCTATATGGTGTTTAACTGCACCTATACATTTACACTAAGGCGTGTCCCTGTAGCATCGGTGACTTGTACTGATTCAAGTAAGTTATTAGTTAAGTTGTGTGAGGCTGAATAAAGGCTGAATAAAGGCTGAATAAAGGCTGAATAAGGGCTGAATTAAGGCTGAATAAAGGCTGAATAAAGGCTGAATTAAGGCTGAATAAAGGCTGAATAAAGGCTGAATAAGGGCTGAATTAAGGCTGAATAAAGGCTGAATAATGTGTTGAGTTCAGGTAAAATTTGACTGCACTCAGATTTGTTAATCAGCATTTCCTTATTTTAATGAAAAACTTTGGCTCGTGTACCTTCTTGTCACAGGCCAATGAAAAAGGACCCTAATTTTAATGTTCTTCTAATACTCCACAACCAAACTGCAGTAAAACAAATCCAGTTTCTTTGTGGATGAACAGAAAATAAAAACAAAACTATAATTATACGATAACTATAAAACTAAACTAGAAAAATGCGTGATTTTGTAATGTATAACTGCAGAAGAGCAGAAGAAATCCACACTTTTCCAGCGCCCCATGAGACTTTGCGTGAACTGTGGGTGGGTGGCAATACACAAGTTAGTCAACGCTGCTACTATTTCGGGCAGAAGGACTCGCTAACGTTTGTACAGCAGCGCCTCCTTGTGACCGGTGGATGAGTCACAGTAGCTTCTGATCAGAAATGGGTGGAGCTTATAGGGTCTATATGTAGTTGCGCTAACTAATACACAGATTTCTTTTTTTTCAGTTTTAATACTAAAAGTATAAAACAGTAAAATACTCATTCTGTTATATATAATACAGTTTAATTGGGGTCTTGTATAAAGACTTAATAAAGGCTGTATAAAGGCTTAATAAAGGCTGAATAATGTGTGGAGTTCAGGCGAGAGCTAAAATTAGATGAGTCACGTGACTTTACTCAGGCGTGTCCGTGAAGCTCGGGTGAATCCTGTGTGGTGAATCATGTTTAAAATTGGCTCGGTTGATTCGAGTGTTTCAGCTCAGCTCAGGAAAATCAGGTGACGTGAATCAGACGTGTTATTGAGCTCAGTTAAATGAGGCGGATTAGATGAGGTCAATCGGGAGTTAAATCAGACAAAAAAGAAACAACAGTACTGTTGTTATGAGTCCAGTATGTGATATGCGAATGTGTAATCATCTACTGTGTGTCTGTGTGAGTGCAGGTGCAGCAGGAAGGCCTGTGGATGGAGTGTGTGTACCAGAGCACAGGCCAGCAGCAGTGCAAAGCCTACGAGTCCATGCTGATCCTGGGCTCGGACATCCAGGCGGCACGTGCCATGACCATCGTGTGCTGCATGGTGTCTGCAATCTCCTTGCTGATTTTGTTTGCCGGCGCCGATTTCACCACCTGTGTGGAAAACGAAGATGCCAAGCCGAAGATCTGCATGGCGGCGGGTGTGGGCCTGCTCATAGCCGGCCTGCTGCTCATCATCCCCGTCAGCTGGACGGCCAACAACGTTGTGAGCAACTTCAACAACCCTCTGTTGAACCCGACAAACCGCAGAGAGCTCGGCCCATGCATCTTCATCGGCTGGGCTGGAGGAGTGCTCCTCATGCTGGCTGGAGGTCTCCTGTGCTGCTTCAGCCGCCCGCGATCCGGAAGCTCCGGAGGAACCGCCAAATACTACAGCAACGGTGCCTCAGCTCCATCTAAAAACTACGTCTAGACACAGTGTCTCTCAAATTTCAAATAGAAAAAACTAGAATGCGTCAGTCTAAAACACTACTGATAATAAATATTATACCGACCGGAGGCGGGGCGTTCAAAATCAGAATTATAAACAAGGAAGCAGAAAAAGTTTCCAATGATTTCCAAAAATAAAATCGCTTTTAATACTCTACATTATTTTTTATGTATTTTACAAACCAGCAAGCAAATTAGGCTGCCTTTATATTGTAATATCTGAAAAATATTATACATTGAAATTTTCTCAGTGGTTAAAACCAGTCCTAATTGGAATAAATAAAATGTGGGCGGAGCTTCTTTACTGGTAAAATTTGCCGTGCGTGCTTATACACTATTACAAGTAAATCTCAAACTTCACAGTCTGTAAATATTCCATTATTATTATTATTCCATCCAGTAAAATTTTTTTTTTACTCATTTATACGTTTTATTATATTTTGCAGGGGTTTTTTTGTTATTATGATGCAGTCAGAACAGCTGGAGTTTTTTTTCTTTGCATGAACGCTTGGAAACTGTGTATTTTATAGCTTTTGGTGGGAAATCTGTCCATTAGAGCAGCTGAAGATGAGTGAGAAGTCAGGATAGTCAGTAGAGAAGCTTTTTAGATGTAAAACGTGTGATGAGCTCTGTGTGTAACGTCACTGTGTATCGATAAAATTGTTCAACTGTCAATTTATTAAAATTTACTTTCCAATTGATTTGACTGTTTTGTGTGTTCATTTTGAGTTTCAACTGATGAAGACGATGATGAAAAGAGCAATAAAATATTCTACTTAATAAAAGTTACTGTTACTGCAATTACTTTACTTCAGTTGAAGTAAAGTTACTGGTCTAAAAATCTAAATGAGTTAAATGTGTATATGTATAAATACATATTTATATTGTAAATATGGGTTTCTAAATGAGGGAATTGAGAAATATTATGAAGCCACAATGAAATATTTAATCAGTTCTTATCAGACAGCAGACTACATTTCCATCTCCATCTCCCTCATCTACATTCTGTTTGTTGACTTTAGTTCGGCTTTCAACACAATAATTCTGCTGATTCTCCACTCCAAACTCCTAAACCTCACTATACCCCCTCTGTCAATGGATCACTGACAGGCAGGAAACAACAGATGAGACTGGGAGGTGTTACCTCTGGTATTCGGAAAGTCAGCACTGGTGCTCCTCAGGGGTGTGTCCTTTCCCCACTGCTATTCTCCCTTTATACGAATGACTGCATATCAAGTGACCCAACTGTCAAACTCCTGAAATTTGCAGATGACACCACGCTCATCAAACTAACTCAAGATGGTGACGAGTCTGCATATGAGCAGGAGGTGAAGCAGCTGGTGCTATGGTGCAGTCAGAACAACCTTGAGCTAAACACACTCAAAACTGTGGAGATGATAGTGGACTTTAGGAAACATCCTTCAACACTACTCCCCCTCACAATATCCAACATCCCTGTGTCATCTGTGGAGAACTTCAAGTTTCTGTGCACTACCGTTTCCCAAGACCTGAAACTTGATTCTGAAGGCCCAGCAGAGGATGTACTTTCTAAGGCAATTAAGGAAGTACAGTTTGCCACAGGAGCTGTTGATGCAGTTCTACACTGCAGTCATTGAATCTGTCCTGTGCTCATCATCACCATCTGGTCTGGAGCAGCAACAAAACAGGACAGAACCAGACTGCAGAAAACTGTTAAAACAGCAACAATTACCCACACTGTCTATACTGTCTCACCTGGTCTGTATTGTCTTGTATTGTCTGTTTTTGTCTTGTATAGGTTTTTATTTATGTCTGTACTTTTGAGAGTAATTAACAGCTGGAACCAAATTCCTTGTGTGTGTCAACACACTTGGCCAATAAACCTGATTCTGATTCTGATTCTGATCTACATAACCATCTTTAATGTCTCTGTGACTCTCCACAATCTATTTCCAAAGTTTATTTCTCCACCTTTACCATCTACATCAACATTAATGTTTGTTTGCATGCCACTTCCATCATCAACATTCAGTTCACTATCTACATCTCCATCACTATTCATGTCTACATGTCCTCAAACAATTCTCTTCATCATCTACACTGAAGATGTTCGGCTCATATGGTCTACAACTCAAACACACAGTAACTGAATTCATTTTCTTAAATTCCTTAAAGCAATTATTAAATTATTCCTAACATCGACAGCATGTTGGCCTTTTCTCCTTCTAAACTTTCTGTTCTTCATGGCATGTATCAAATATGAAAATGTGGAGAAAGAAGAAAAATGACCACTTGATTGAAAACAAAATGGTGGTCTCTGATTTCTGCATGTTGTCTTGGTAACCGCTGGGACTCGGACAGACCCACGTGCACACAATCCAATTTAAACCAGCAATTAGATAAAATCAGATTTGAAAGAGGTACATGAAGAACTTACACAAGAAATGAAGAGCAACTGATGAGAGTAACACCCATGTGCAGTGTCTGTGAATGTATTGTTACAGTATATAGACGTTGGCGATGGCGCCCCCTGGTGGATCGCAGGAGAAACGTTCCAGTATAAACAAAATTTTTAAATAAAATCGATAAGGAAAGTGACACTCTGCATTCTTCACACTTTTAACACTCAGATTTTTCCTTCTTCTGCTTTATCTCTCTGAGAGGCACTTATACTGTTCTCGCTTTTTTCTTTTTTTTTTAAGCTTTTGAGAGAGAGATGCTTCCAATTAACATATGCAAATTGACATCTCTTTCTCTTTTCTCTTGCAGTATGTTCTAAATTAATCAAAGGCTCTGTCTGTCTGTCTGTCTGTCTGTCTGTATATGTGATTGAAATTAGATGTGTTCATTAGCTGTGATTGCTGTAGTGTGTGTGTTGAAGGAACAGTTGCTCTCTGTCTCCCCCTGCTGACGGCACGCCATATCGCAGACACGCTCATGAATAAACCGTGATAGTAAATTGTGAACAAAAAAACTAATGTAGCAAAACAATATTTTATTTATTGTTTTTAACAAAAAACAGAATAAATGTTGTAAGATTTTTTTCAAACTACGTCATTCTGTTTAATGCTGCTACTAAAACTACTACCAATAACAACAACAATAATAATAATAAATATATATTTATTTTACATTCACTTTTAACACTGTGTTTTTCTTTTTTATTCAGTTAT
>MU551663.1:720552-751904 GCA_024362625.1 Silurus asotus
AGCGCTGATTTCAAAATAAAAACGTTTCTGACTAAACAATAAAACCACAAAACCCCCCAGAAAACGTGAGACAGTCACGTGTGCAGTTTGATCAGATCTCAAGCTGTTTTAATTTTCATACATTCAATTATTTCGAAATGATTTGGGGTCTTCAGGGGGCTCTGTGATCACACCAAAGGTTTCACCTGTATTTTATTTTGCATTAATGTCTTGTAACGTTACGTATTGCTGCATGGGGGCGTCACCTTGCTGAGAGGCAGGACGATGAAGGCTCCTCCCCCGCTGGCGTCCACGATCATGGCCACGAATTTGGGGTTGACGGAGCAGAAGTTGCTGTCCCATGTCATCTGAGAGATCCTGATGTCATCATAGCACTGGTCTGCCTTCAAGGCCTGTCCGAAGACGTGGCGGAATTTACTGGTCCTGACGACTTTCCTGGACATGATGAGCTGAAAAACGTGAAGAGAAAGTTGGAGCGTTAGTGAGGAGATCTGGAGGGTGAGATTGGATCGTGTTTCATCCATTATTGGATTGAGACTCTAATATCTGACTGCTATTAATAACCTGATCAGGATCAGATTGTATGAGCAGCTACTGGACTGGGACTTAAAGAAGATATATTTTTAAACTCATCAGTGTTTAATGTGTGTGAACAGAGGGTTCTCTGTCTTCTGGGTTCTTTATGTTCTTCAGTCAATCTTCTTATCAAAAGGGGAATCAAGTGAAAAAGTGATTCTTAATCGACTCACTGGACAAAGTAAACGAGTCTTGCCGTGTGTTTTTACACACAACAAACTGCTTCTCCTCAGCGTTTTTTTCTGATCAGCAGACGAGAGAAATCCCAGTTCAGTGTTTATTATTGTATTTAACAGCACGTGAACTAACGCTGAAAGTAAAAGCTTCATTATTCAGAAGTGTTCAAACCATTAAAACTGTAAAGTTTTTCACGTCAATGAAAAATGTCTCATTTGTTGCATTAAATAAATGGCAGCTTGAAGAGCCAGAAGAGTCGACTCATTAATCAAGTGAACCGAACTGGAGCTTTTTTCTCATTCAAAACTGACCAATCAAAAGACAGAGAAACAGTCACATGTGCAATTAAGTGTTTGATCAGACAACAGCAAAAAAACTGAGCACAGTGTTTCATCTTTCTTTGAATTATTACTGTTGTTTGATTGTTTGTTCACTAATTTGGTCTTAAAATGTGGTACATAAAAGGAAATAAAAATATTCGTTGATCATTAAGTCACTAAATAAATATTGGAATTTTTAATATCAATTATAACTTTTTTTTTTAAAAAAGATTTAAAATAATTAAATAATCATACTAGCATATTAATATTAGTGAGATAAGAAGATAATAATAATAATAAACATCTTTTTATTATATTAACAAAAAATTATAAAAAAATTATTTTACTGCCCCTGAATAACTCTGTGACCACGATCCACACTGTCAAGCTCTTGGTGGGGTTCCACCTAGAACTGCAAGGGTTCCCTCAGAGGAACAGAAGAATCTCTTGCAGTAGAAGGAGGAACGGTGAAATGTGAAAAATGAACACGCTGTCGTTTTCTTAAAGGTGTTTGTGGGGGGAAAAAACATGCTGGATTTCACTCTGAACACATAAAATAATGCTGTGCAAAGTTCACAGCCCCTCATCATTTCCAGAGCTGAAGATGAGATGAGATGAGATGAGATGAGATGAGATGATTCGAATGGGACTTGTTTTGCAGTTTATCTACTTATATAAAAAACGAATAAAGAGCGTTTGAGAAGCAGGGAATGGTGAAGTCACTATTGATGGTCGGTGTAAAATGATAAAAAGAGGCACAAACTTGTCACACTGAGGTGAGGAAATCAACATGAAAAAAAAAGAGTGTGTCTTTTAGGATGCATGATGAAGGTGCTTTTTTTTGTCGTTCGGCATGGTGAAACTGCTGCACAGGAAATGTCTGAAAAAGGAAGTGCCTCGTTCGAGATGGCAGAGAATTCATGAGATAAAGGAGGAGATTTTTTTATAGCATATTAAAAAAATAAAATTAACTCCAAAATGTAAAGATTTTTTAAGATGCTGACAAAATTAAAGACTTTCATCTCCGAAGATTTTCACTCCAGAGTTCTGCATGTTTGTGCACGGAGCAGAGCTTCATCCTGCTTCTTCATCACAACTGCATGAAATAGAGGAAGGAAAGAGAAAGAGGATGCTGGTGCACTTGGTTCTTTGCATACTTGTCTTAATTTATTCTCTCATAAGGTCTTAAGCCTCCAGATATCACAGGATGTGTGAACTCCATGCAATATGTGTGTGCAAAAATAAAGACTTCTGCAAACACCCAGAGGAACGAAACATCATTACAATTCAATATATACTTTTAATGCTATTTTATTCTTCTTGGTGTGCATGGTGAAAAAAAAAGAAACATTTGTGACACACACACACACACACACACACACACACACACACACACACACACACACACACACACACACACACACACCTGTATCCCTGATGCTGGAACGGCTCCATAACCTAAGCTTGTGAAAATCCTGACCTTTGAAAACTTGGTTTCCCTGTGAGCTGCGAGATCTTTCTCACGAGGTGTAACGAGGTGCTAATGAAGGCGAGTGTGAGATTTCAGTTAGACCACATCCTACAGCGAGGATACTGAGACACGCCCGTGTGTCCTCCAAACGACCGCCGATGATCCGTTTTTCACCAGAGAATTTTTGAAAAATCGAAGTTTATGCGATTCATCTTTACTACATGTTTTTTACAAGTCTGTAACAACATCGTCGTGAAACTCAGGTCTTTCCGAACATCGAGTTTCTTCCAGCAGCGGCGTAACCTCACGATATTTTCGAACGGTTTAAAAAACGTTGCACGTCAGAGATGATCGTTTGCACTATTTTGAATTTATCTCCACGCATCGCTTAAATCACAGAAATAAACATTTTCCACACCGCTTTTCTTTACAGTACCATTAAGAGGACTTTGAGGGTGTAACTGGACTTTATGGACCACTAATGCACTTTTAAATCATGCTCTTGCATTAAAAGCTCTACAGCTCTTAGTTTGGCTTTAGTGATCGTGAAAATGGCACATTGGTATCTAAAAAGATTGTAGTGCCTTTAAAGAACATGCACATTTATAAAAAGGGGACTATAGGAGTGCTCCTGAAGTACCTTTTTTAAGTGTTGAACTTTACAGCCTGAAAAAAAAAACCCTAAAAATGAAATATTTCTTTAGAATTTGCAGGTGCATTAAAGCCTGTTTTGAACCATAATCATTATCTCTAAGCAGAAATGTTCCTCTGTACAGATTTTCATTGCAACATTTTCAGTCGTCTCAGATTTATTCATCTAATTGCTGAGGCATCAGGAGCTCAGCGAGCGAGTTCAGCGTACCTGCAGCTGGAGCCGGGGCTGGGTTCGGATGCGGGGTCCGGTTCTGGTTCTGGTTCTGGCTGCAGACTATGCAAACAGCAGGAGTGAAGAGGAAAAAGAAAAGAGATAGACAGATGCACAGAGTAAAAGAGAAGAGTGTAAGAGGTGGAGGATTTCTGTTCAAACAAGGCAGAGGAAGTGAAAGTTTCACGTCACAGATGCAATGGGAGGCGTCTCTCTAAGTCTCTTCTGCTTTTCTTTTTTTCCTTTTAAAGAGTTGCTCGAGATGACATGAAGAAAAGAGGCTGGCCGAACGCTTTCACCGAACCATGTGACTCCAATTTAGTGACTGAAAAAAAAAAGTGGTGCATGAGTTCCTTGATGGTTCTTTTGTAAGCATCAAAACGTCCTCATGTGTTTTTAGATCTCGCTTTGTACACAGGGCCGTCATAATAATAGAACTGCTTCAGATTGTTCTCTCTTCTCCACCACACTTTACAGTCGCAGCACATTCTGGTATTCAGTCTCCTGGTATCCACCAAACCCAGATTTATCTGTCACATATAAAACAGTACTACGCAAAGTTTTAGGCAGGTGCGAAAAAAACACTTTCAAAATAGAATTTTTTGTTGTTTATTTTGATCAATTTACACAAAAGAAAAACTAAATCAAGTCAGTATTTGTTGTGACCATCGTTTGGCTTTCAGTTCTTCCTTTCGCACACTTTGTAGACTTGCACAAATTCAGGGAATTTGTAGGATCATAGTCAGGTGTCTGATTAACCAATTCTACAAAGCAGGTGCTCATGATCATCAGTTTCATCTGTAGGTTGAAACCCAGTTATAAAGTGAAACAGAAGCAGCTGTGTAGGAGCTTCAGACTGAGTAAAAAACAGCCAAACTCTGCTACTGTGGTTGAGGCTGTGGAAGACAGTTTCATGTAACAGATCCTACATCATGGCAAGACTGAGCACAGCAGCAAAACACAATGGACTTCTACTGCATCAGCAAGGTCTCTCCCAGGCAAAGATCTCAAAGCAGTCTGGGGTTTAAAGATGTGCTCTTCAAGCTATGATGTTCAAAGAATGTAGCTGAGTGGTCAGCCAAGGATACTTAATGCAGCAAATGAAAGACACATCATTATTACTTCCCTTCGACATCAGATGTACAGTAGTGCAATCAGCAAAGAACTGGAGAAAACCAGTGGAACCCAGGTACACCCATCTACTGTCTGGAGAACACTGGAAAGAAGTGGAAATAACATTTGGTGTCTTAAATCTGCATGAAAACTGAAAGAATAGCAGCAGGTGCTCTGGATTTAAAATCTGAAATATTTGCTGTAGAAGGAGGCAGGATATTTGCTGAAGGTCTGGAGAGCGGTACAATAGTAAATGTCTGCAGCAACAGTGAAGCATTGTGGGTTTCCTGCAGGGTTTTTAGCTGCATTTCTACAAATGAAGTTGGAGATGTGGTCAGGATTAATGGCATCCTCAATGCTGAGAAACACAGGCAGATATTCTCCATCACGCAGTACCGTCAGGGAGGCATCTGATTGTCCCCAAATGTATTCAGCAGCAGGACACCAACCACAGACATCCAGACAATGTCATTTAGAACTATCATCAGCGTAGAAAAGAACAAGGACTTCTGGAAGTGATAGTCTTGGCCTCCACAGAGTCCTGATCTCCACATCATCCAGTCTGTCTGGAATTACATGAAGAGACAGAAGGATTTAAGGAACTTGCATCCACAGCAGATCTGTGCTTAGTTCTACAAGTTGTTTTGCAGGCAAACGGTGTCACACCAAATATTGATTTAATTTGGATTTCTCTTCTGTTCATTTATTGTACATTTTTTAATTAATAATTGGTTTTTTTTTTTTCACTACTGCTGTATATATAATTATCCCGACTTCAGATATGAATAGTAGATTGTGATTGGCTGAAAGTTAACCCATCCATTAGGGTTGCACAAGCCAGTGCACTCTTAGTGCCGTTCTCAAGCCCGGATAAATGTGGAGGGTTGGGTTAGGAAGGACACTCAGCATAAAACATGTGCCAAATCAAATATGCGGATCACGAATCAATTCAATTTAATTCAATTCAACTCATGTTTATTTATATTGCGCTTTTAACAATAAACATTGTTTCAGAGCAGCTTTGCACAGATAATGTGGTGATAAAAATAAATATGTTCTTTATAAGTGAGTTTGTCCCTGATGAGCGACTGTGGTGTAGGAAAAACTCCCCGAGATGCAGAAGGAAAAAACCTTGAGAGGAACCAGACCATTTTTTAATCCAAATGTTAGTAACATATCAAGAGTGTGTCTCCACTATGAGTGGGTCCTATAACATTCTGATTAATTCCAACTGAATCTAGAATGGACACAAAATAAATATTAAAGTCACCAACAATGTATGCTTTGTCTAAAGAAGTAGCTCCTGGGGGTCTATAAATAATAATTAATGGAATTGACTGACTAGACCTACTTTTGGACACTGAATATTTTATGCTGGTGTGAAGAACTTTTTTACATTTGTGTTTAGTTTTTTTGTGCGACACTCAGATTATTATTATAAATAGCTGTGACTCCGCCTTCTCTGTCATTTAGACGGGGTTGGTGTATGTAACTTAACCCAGGAGGACTCGCTTCATTTAATGCTACATATTCATCAGTTTAATCCACATTTCTGTCAAACACATTATTTGAAACTCCTGGTCGGTAATAATTTTGTTTATAGTCAGCGCTTTTGACATGAGAGATCTAATATTCAACAGTTCTACCTTTAGATCAGAGGTGCTGCTGTGCATTCAGTCCTATTTAATTTAATTGTAATCAGGTTATTTAAACAGACTTCCTACATTTTGCTTTCGCTCAGGTGACAGACACAGTCTCAATATGGTGGATCCTGAGTGACGACTCTGTGCAGCTAGCAGACGGTCGGTTTAGCCTGTCTGTCTGCTCCTTGGCCTTGGCTCTGGACAGTCACTTGTTAACTAGTGCTGTTCTGAGACTATGACCTATACTACAAGAAATGACAGCAGCACCTTTCAGAGTGGGATGGATACCGTCCTGCCCTAACAGACCAGCCTTGCTCTCAAAATTGCTCCAATTATTCATGAAGCCCACATTGTTTTTGAACCACTCGGACATCCAGCAGGTCAGTGACCATAACCTGCTGTAGGCTACATCGCCACGTCGCATTGGGATGGGGCCGGAGCATGTTACTGCATTGGACATTGGATCGGCTAATTTACACACCTTTATATTATTACTCTTAGTAAACTCTGACTGTTGAAGGTGTATATCATTAACTCCTGTGTGAAAAACTATCTTAAAGAACCTGTGCTTTTCTAAAAACCTAATCTGACCTGCTATGTCCCAGTATACACATGACCTGTGCTGCTGGTGCCCCTGAAGGTCTAGCTAATTTCACGTGCCTCAGAATAGAGTCTCCTATAACCAGAGATCTTGCAGGTTTCTCAGCGGATGCTTCTGTCGGCAGCCTTAGCGTTAGCTTTGGCTTTACAAGTATGCCGCTGAGTCGTCACCCACTCGCCCTGCTGTGAGGACTCTAATACCGGAGTCGGGGGAATGCTAACTCCACCTTGGGCATCCAGACTTTCCCCTGCAGAACCTAGACTGCTCTCACACTCACTACTTATCTCTAGACTCTGGATGCACTCCTCTAATGCTAAGATCTTCTCCAAAAAAGAGCAAACTAACATACACTTCTCACAGATAAAATTATCACTAACGACGGAGAAAGACTGACTAAACATGTCACACTTCACACACTGAATGAGATGGATGCTCGCCATAGCAGAGAAATTACATACCTTAATGTGATTACTGTAGTTCTGATGGGAATGGTCTCCACTTACAGTTTTTAAACCCTTGAACAGGGAATAAAACGCTCTTCCAAAGCAAAAAGAGAAGAAACGGAGCCACCAGAAAGTAGAGGATGAAGGAAAACAAAACGATATTTCGAGATTTTAAAGCGATGAGGAAGAAAAAAAACAACAACTGCAAAAGTTTCAAGGCGAATACAAACACAAAAATCCCGGCAAACAATCAATAACAGGAAGCTGTCACAACAGGCTCAGAATCAGAATTTCATACCGGATCGGTCGAGGCCCAGGTTACCAATGACCTCCAAAGGTATTGTTAATTAACAGGGTACCGGTGGAAATTGTGCTACTGTTGGAGAAGGAGGAGAAGAGGAGGAGGAAGACGTCTACAGAGACAGCAGGGAAAGGAGAAGTGGAGGAGAGTGGAGGAGAATTGGAGGAGAGTGGAGGTTCGTTTGGTACTTTAAATGTTGGTACTATGAGGGGTAAAGGGAGAGAGATAGCTGATATGATGGAGAGGAGAAAGGTAGAGATGCTGTGTGTTCAGGAGACCATGTGGAAAGGAAGTAAGTCCAGGAAAATTGGAGGTGGATTTAAACTGTTCTATCATGGTGTGGATGGAAAGAGAAATGGTGTAGGGGGGATTCTGAAGGAAGAGTACTGTAAGAGTGTAGTGAAGGTGAAGAGAGTTTCTGATGATCGTGAAGCTGGAAGTTGAAGGGATGATGATAAATGTCAACAGTGCTTATGCTCCAAAAGTGGACTGTGAGATGGAGGAGAAGGAAAAATTCTGGAGTGAGTTAGATGAAGTGGTAGAAGGTGAACATAGGAATGAACGATTGGTGATTGGGGCAGACTTTAATGGGCATGTAGGTGAAGGTACCAGAGGTAAAGAGGAGGTGATGGTAGGTATGGTCTTAAGAAGAGGAATGTGGAAGGGCAGATTGTGGTAGATTTGCTAAAAGGATGGAAATGGCAGTGGTGAACACGTATTTTAAGAAAGATCATATGGTGACGTATAAGAATGGAGGAAGGTGCACACAGGTGAAAATGGAACCTGAAGGAGATTGGACACTGTAAGGTGTTGGTGGGGGACAGTGTAGCTAGACAGCATCGGATGGTGGTCTGTCAGATGGTTTTGGAGGTGAAGAAGAAGAGGAGGAGAGTGAGGACTGAAAGAAGAATCAAGTGGTAAAAACTGAAGGAGGAAGACTGTAGTGTGAGGTTCAGGGAAGAGGTCAGACAGGAGCTCGGTGGTGGTGAAGAGGTGCTGAATGATTGGGAAACTACTGCAGAATTGATAAGAAAAAAAGGTTGGAGAAACAAGATTGGGACAGAATGATGAGAAAATTGTCAGGAGAACAAGGAGATGCGGCAGCAGGTAAAGAGGGATGTGGTGAAAGCCGAGGAAAAGGCATATGGGGAGCTGTAGAAGTTGGACACTAAGGAAGGAAAAAAGGATTTGTACAGTTGGCCAGGCAGAGAAACCGATCTGGGAAGGATGTGTGTCAGAGAAGTATGTGAGGGTGGTGCAGGACATGTATGAGAACAGTGCGACAGCAGCGAAGTGTGCAGTGGGAATGACAGACTGGTTCAAGGTGGAGGTTGGACTGCATTAAGGATCGGGTTTTGAGCTCGGAAAAGTTTATAGGACTGTGGTGAGACCTGAGATGTTGTATGGATTAGAGACAGTGGCATTGAGTAAAAGACAGGAGGTGGAGCTGGAGGTAGCAGAGCTGAAGATGTTGAGATGTTCATTGGGAGTGACGATGGACAGGATTAGAAATGAGTTTATTAGAGGGACAGCGCATGTAGGACGTTTTGGAGACAAGGTGAGGGAGGTGAGATTGAGATGGTTTGGACATGTACAGAGGAGGGACATGGGGTATATCAGTAGGAGAATGCTGAGGATGGAGACACCAGGAAGGTGGAAAAGAGGAGGGCCAAAGAGGAGGTTTATGAATGTGGTGAGGGAAGACATGCAGATAGTTGTTTTAAAAGAGGCAGATGTAGAGGAGGGGGGTGGGGGGACTTGTTGACGGATAATCTCCTGTGGCGCCCCCTAATGGGAGAAGCCAAAAGAACAAAAGAAGAAAATGCAACAAATGGAGGGCAGTGTGTAATCAGAGATTTATACCCTGCATATGTGTGTGTGTGTGTGTGTGTGTGTGTGTGTGTGTGTGTGCGTAAAGGATTACATTACAATCTAATATAAAAACAAGAAAAATGTATCTCCAATATTCCAAAACAAAAATTAATAATAATAAAGAATACAGAACAGACAGGATGCTGAAAATAGAGGAGAGGAAACTTGACATGTTCACATCTCCTTCACTCGAGTTTAACACGTGTATTTTAACGGGATGGAGCCAAACCACAACGCCGTACAACACAAAGCGAGTCGTGAGAACATCCTTCACTTGAGACAGAGGAAGTTACCTCTATCAGGAGAAAAAAAACTGAACAGAAATGAAAATATATTTAGAAAAAAAGAAAAATACAAAAAATGTAATATAATCAATATAAAAATATTTTTTTAATAATTAGGGTCATATTGATGATTAATATACTATCTTCTGGCACTACTTTATTTCTGTGTGTGATTTGGAGAAGCATTGTCATTAGGAAATGTGAACAATCGCTGTCTCACTCTGGATGGAACTGGATCTGGATGTTACTATGGTTACAGGTGTTCATAAGGTGGTTTGAACTCACGCCTTCCTTCCAGCCAATCAGAATCCAGTATTCGGTCTGCTCATGGAATTTAAATAAATTACGCCTCCCACGTTATCACAGTTTTTCAGATCAGAAATAAAATTCCCAAAACGACTTGTTCAAGCAGCACATCATGTCGTCACTTGCGCACGTCATAACAACAACTTCGTGTTGCTTTGAATAAAATGTGAATGTTTTGGTTCATTTATTTAACTGAACACTTGTATAATTGTTTGCTGTTTCCTACGTCATCAACTGTTCATGTCATATTCATCAAAAGAAATGATACTGGTTCTCACCTGAATAGTTTTTAACCCTTAAAACATCTCAGCATCAGTTTATTGCAGAAGGTTTTGAATGCAAAATGGTTAAAGCAGCTGTCAGAATCTGGCAAAATAAAATGTTCTTTTCTCTTTTAAACGTATTTTTTTAAATGTAACTTGAATTGTGTATGATGAATTGTACAGATGAATCTTGAATGTCACTAATGAAGGTGAGTTTATGCATCAGATCAACTAATGATCGACTAGTTCTCTAAAACAGGTCAAAGATGAATCTCATGAACCTTCAACTGGTGACAGAAACAAAACACTGATACAGTACAGTAAAATGATGAATCCTGTCTGATATCCCACATACAGTAATGTGTGCATTTGTGTTGAAATTCATCGATGCCGTACAGAAGAAATTCCGCATTGTGACTTTTTAATTATTGTGACCGAAAGTGCAGTTTAATCAGGAAACAGTGAAACTGTGCAGCGTCATACTGACATCATGACTAAACATTTTGAAGATCTTGTTTATGGACAATGACAAAATGACTTCTGATGGCAATGAGATGACACGAATACTTACTTTTAAAAAGTTCAGGCAAGTAATTTAATGTGTTTTTCTGTCTCTACAAATTGTTTTGAGAAATGCATTTACTGGTTTGCAAATATTGAAAATGAAGCGATGAAACTCTCCAAAAAAATTGAAAAAAAAAAAACCTCTAACTGCGAAGTGAAACAGCGCCCTCTTGTGCCACCTGTGCAAACTGCAGGAGAAGCGACGTGGAGGAATTCTGAGAAAAATAAATCAGAGACATCTCTAGAGATAAAGACTCGAATAAATTTTATCTAGAACAGACAAAGTACAGATAAACATGTCATGTTAGAATGCAGATAAGACAAGAAGTTTGTGAAAGAACAAGGCAAGCTGCTGGATTGAGACGTGACTCATTGAGATAAAAAAAGAAAATCAGAACAGAGGAACAGACGGGTCTGTGATCAGATACAGGAAACTGTAAAGAAATAAATGAAAGAAAAAAAAAGTCTGTGTTGTCCATATGTCAGTATTTGCATAGGTGTATCATTGGTTTCGAATGAACTTGAGTGAGATTAAGGAAGTGACTCAGAACATTGCTGTGGAATAAAAGGAATAAAACACCATCTTGTTGCACTTCATTAAACATTTAGAAACACACTCGTGTGTGAGAGTCTGAACAATTCACATTCCAGTGAAATGAAGTAAAGAATTGAGTCGACTCACTGCAGGAAGTGAATGGGGAACTCTTCAGCAGTATGAGAGGAACAAAAAAGCCTTTAGAACGTGCTGTTAGAAGAAAACGATGTCTCCTAGTCATCATGTCACTACAGTGTTGATTGTTTTCCTATAAGGCCACACCCCCAAGTGTTTTATTCTCCTTATATCACATCAGTGTGTCTGATTCCCTTTCTCCAGTGAGTCGATTCAGACACGTCCCGAAGTCTTTTATTCCTCGCATGATTGTGTTTATTTATGCAGTGTTGCAGGTTTGTAAACAAAACAAAACAAAAAAGGTCATCAGCATTTGTGAGCAAAAAGAAAAAAATGTTTTGCTTTTCACACTTTGCTAAAAGCTTCAAATTCTGAAGACACTAAAAGGTGTGGCTGGAGTTTTGTGGTTGGCTTGTGATCAGCTGAAACGCTGCGAGCAAAAAAGGACACGGCCTGGCAAAAAGGGCGTGTCTTTATAAAAACAACACGAATGTACGAATTGTTTACTGCAGCATCGGAGTCACGACGCACACGTGCAAACTCTAGACATGTGCCGGTTCCTTGGGTTTCTATCCGATACTTAACGAGTGCAATAATAATAATAATAATAATAATAATGAGGGAAATTTAGCTGTAGTAGAGGTAACAGGACACGTGATTTTGCATATTATTAGCGTATTATTTGCATAACATTTGCATGTACATTTGCTCTAAATCTTTTAAAAATGAAACAAGCGAAAGAAGGACATTGTTCAGAAAAATAAAGTTTATTGTTCTTTAAACAGGTCATATTATATTTTGATATATTTATAAAGGCTGTAAATATCATTATTTCGAACATCGGCACATGCCTAGTCACGACTATGCTCCGTACGGCTTCTATACATCTACGTTTTTTTTTCTTTGTGTTATGACATCACAGCGTGATCCAGGAAGTTAGGTCGCAGTTCCTTTGATGTTTGTATGTTTATTTTTTAATCGTTATAAATGCCCGAAAAACCCCACGCTCCAGTTCCACGTGTCCGCGTACACGTCTGCTAGTGCGTATAAAAACATTAGTGTGTGTGTGTGTGTGTGTGTGTGCGCACCGTATGCATATACACATATCTACAGGAACATATTTACATTATTTGTTTGTTAGTGAGTGAGTTTTCTCGATAACAATGAGATTCACATTGATCTGAAGCCCTTTGTTGGTAAAAATAAATGTAAAAAAAAGAAACTAAAAGAAAAGAAACAGTACAGTTCATTGTGATTTTTGTTTGTTGTTATTGTATTGCCTCTGTTTCGTCCTCAACACACACACACACACACACACACTTAAACGCATAGGAAGGCGTATGTGTACAGAGTATCAGCGTTAATAATTATATCACGCATGCTTGGTGTAGAAGCGCCACGCTGCGAGCAAAGATGGGATTAGGGTTATTGTGATTCAGGGATTAGAATGTGGATTAGTTTGGGATTGATTTATGGGTTAACTCAGAGAGTTTGTGAGATTGTTTATGGTTAGTTCAGGAATTAATGCAGGGATTCGTTTTGGGAAATTGTTAGTGAGTTATTTTAGGGATTAGTTCGGGGATTAGATCAGGGATAAATTTGAGGATTAGATCAGGGATTAGTTTGATGATTAGCTCAGGGATTAGCTTGGGAGATTATATCAGGGATTAGTTTGAGGATTAGATCAGGGATTAGTTTGAGGATTAGATCAGGGATTAGTTTAAGGATTAGATCAGGGATTAGTTTGTGGGATTAGATCACGGATTAGTTTGGGGATTAGATCAGGGATTAGTTCAGGGATTAGTTTAAGGATTATATCAGGGTTTAGCTAGGGGATTACATCAGGGATTAGATCAGGGATTAGTTCAAGGATTAGATCAGGGATTAGTTTGAGGATTGGATCAGGGATTAGCTAGGGGATTAGATCAGGGATTAGAGCAGGGATTAGATTAGGGATTAGATCAGGGATTAGTTTGGGGATTAGATCAGGGATTAGCTAGGGGATTAGATCAGGGATTAGTTTGGGGATTAGATCAGGGATTAGCTAGGGGATTAGATCAGGGATCAGCTAGGGGATTAGCTCAGAGATTAAGTGAAGTGAGCTCACTCAGTAATCCAGGCTAATTGAAAGTTTCGACTTCTTTAAACCTTCGACATCTGCGATAGAAGCGAGCATTGCTACATTCACTTCATTGGCTAATCGTTACTATAGCAACAAACCTTAGCTTCTTCCCGTTCTGTTTCCTCTTTCATTATCGGTTCAGTGTATGAAAAGTATTTACACAGGTTTGTATGTAACATTGCAGAATTTTTGTGTAGGTTTGAACGTAACCTATGATATGTTTTTAACGCATAACATATTCAACATTCGATTTTCATTCACTTCAGCTAAAATAAATTTGATGTAGCTTGACTGATGAGGTAGCTGATGTATCTAGAATCTGGTCCAATGAGCTGCCTTCAGCTACATAATTTGCATAAATGCGCACGACTGGCTGCAGCAGAGATTTATTAACATCCTACTCATTTTCCTTTTATTATTATTATTTCCTCCTGTGCAGTTCAACATTAATTTCTGAATGTTTCCACATTCATGCCTGTCTGGTTGAATAAAAACGAGTTTGAATTAGCCTGGATTACACTAGCTCGCTTCACGTAACTGCCGCGACCCCTCGCCACAGTGTGCGTGTTCTGGGATGGACAGAGAAACAGGAAGTGGTGTTAGGAATGTTCGGCGTGTCATGCCGTTTAATCCAGGCCCCAAATCGTCCATTTGGCAATCGTTATATAAACGAGTCGTGTGTCTACAAATAGCTGACATGCACTAACTGTTTTAACCCCTCCCCCAACAAGCATCACTCTCATAAACCCTGCCCCCTCCCTCCCCCCTAAAACTGCGATCTTTAAACATGCATGCGATTATTATTGGTGAAATAGTTTACATCTAAACCGTAATGTAAAAAAAATGTAAAGAAGGTCATGTAAGCAGTACGTATGATATGAAACCAATCAACCAATGAGGTTTGTGCAAAATGAACAAAAAAAAAGAAATAAATAATGATATAAATACGCTAAGCACAGTAGTGATGAACCTCGGCGAGGGACGATGCTAAACGCTTAGCAAAGCGATTCAGTCATCCTGTCTGTGCTTTTCCTTTCAGCGTGCTACGTGCAACAACGTGATTTTCACGAGAGGTCACACGTCAAAACAATCAGCAGTTCGTATTTTATTTACTTTTTTCACCAATCTGAATTTATGGGGTACAGCTTATTACTGTACGGCAAAAAGTATTGGGACACCAGATTTTCCACCCATTTGTGGTACTTTGAAACTGTTAGACAAAGTTGGAGGCCCAAACCTTTTCCAGCATGATGATGCCCCTGTGCACAAAGCCAACTCCATGAAGATCCGCTTTTTATGTGTTTGCTGTATGTGGAAGATCTCCTGCTATGGAGCTCCAACCCTATTGAACACCTTTGGAATAAAACACCTCCTCGCCTTCTCACCCACATCACTACCTGACTTTACTAACACCCTTGAGGCTAAATGAGTCTACACAACGTCTCCTCAAAAATCTAGTGGAACATCTATCCAGAAGAATGAAGCTTATTATAGCAGCTAAAAGAGGCACATACAAATCTTACGGTCAGGTGTCCACAAACTTCTGTAAATACAGTGTATGTTTCTCATCATTACAAACATGAATCCTTTTACAACACGCAAATTAAATCCAGTGTGTTTTCTTTCTCATCGCATGTCTGGGCGACTAGACGTAAACTTCGCTCAGATGTGGGACAGACACGCTGTCTCGGAATACGGCTGATGATTTTGGCAAATAAATGGCGTACGATTTTCTTGTCTCAAAGCCATCGTCTGGACCTGAGAGGGAAAAATCCAGCCGGTGTGCAAACGGCAAATCATTTACAGAGTCAAATTAAGAGTCCAAAGCCAGACATCTGAAAACCTTCAGCAACGTCACAATAACCTCCATCGTTACAAATCTTTTACTAACTGCATTTTATATATGTTTCACTGCGATATTTTATAAATAGGTTTTTTAACAGAGTGAAAAACCTAACACGTGAGCCTCTATAAACCCTCCCTTTTTTTTTTTTTTTTGGGAGTATTGCCACACTGAAGAAGCTTAAAAAAAAGGGAATAAAATGTGCACGTGTGCAGTGATGATCACGTGTCTAATGTGTGAACAATAGTAATAATAAGGTAACTTAAATTTTTTTTTAGCTCCTTTCACATTTACTGTTTCAAATAATAAATATATATAAATAAACGTATAAATGTACATTGTATCCTGTCTGGGGCTCTGTAGCCGGACCCCTGGTCTGATCAGCTGCCTTCAGCGAAATAATTCACTGGCTGAAAAAAGAGGATCTGCTACAGAACCCGAAGTGCTTCAGCGCTAAAATAAGGACGCGCTTCGGTCCCATTGTTCATATTTTTGCAATAAATCAATAAAAAAAACAAGCATAAAAATAACCTGGTGCTTTTTTGGCAAAATGTTGGCTGATCGTTCAGCTCTTAGCTACACAGAGTGAGCATCCAAACCAGTCGTCAGAAAGCCTGAACATCGACCTGCTGGTTGAATGAAAGCTGAATGAGAACTTCCTGTGAGGAAAAACTTTACATGAGATTAGAAAAAGGTGTTTTTTTGGGTGTTCTGTTGGGAAAATGGTCATTTGGGTGTTTTTTTGTGTTTTCTTTCCTCTTCCTATCACGTAAAAACACCGTAGAGCGTGTAAACCTGACAAACTCAAAGAGCAAACAAAGAAGGAGTGAGCGCTTCCCCTCTGCTTCAGGAGAAAAACTAACAAGAACGAACGAATGATGTATGAAGAACGGAAGAGAAAGAGAAGAGCGATGGAAAATAAAGCAGGAAGGAGGAAGGTGTGCGTTTACGTCATTAAATAAAACTACACGCTTAAAAAATAAATAAATAATAAAAACTTCTCAAAGGTGGACTTGTTAATACTTGACGGGAGTAGTGTGTGTGTGTGTGTGTGTGTGTGTGTGTGTGTGTGTGTGTGTGTGTAGCCTCAGAGCGTGCATTACCAGAAGCCATGCTTTTCCACCAGCGGTTGTGAGCACTGAGCCATTGTTGTTGTTGTTGTTGTTGTTGTTGTTGTTGTGCGATTGCAGAACGAAAGAAGAAAATGAAAAAAACATCAGGGTTCTTTTAAGTTAACGCTCTGAAGGCTGGTGTAAAAAATAGATATTGAGATAAATGATATATAATATTTACGATAAATGCCACGGTTTCTAGCGTAACGATTCTCACGTCGTTAAACGGACGAGTCGACGCCCCCCAAAAATTTCAACTATCCCCAAAAACTGAGGTCAGAGGTCAAATGTTGCTGCAACCACCACCCCAACACAACACAAACACACACACGCACGCACGCACACACACGCGCACACACGCGCACACACACGCACACACTCCTGGCTCCGCCCTCTTTTCAGTGCTTAATGCATCACAAACTGTGAGGGTGAACAATAACCTGCACCCCGACGTCAAAAGTCATTTCAGAGCTTGACACAAACACCCCTGTCCCCCTCCCCCCTCCCCCCACACTGGATTAAAAAAGTCAGAGGTCAAAGGTCAGAGCTCGTGACCCCTCCCTGAGTCTAAAGAAAACCTGATGCATGTCAAATTTTAAAACAAACGAACAAAAAAAAAAATCTCGTCGAGTCCAGTGGTACGATTCCTTGACGAAACCCTGCCCCCACCACCAGAGGACAGAGGTCAGTCAGAGGTCAGTCTGCCGGACAGTCGTAGCTGTTGATCCAGAGCAGATCGTCCAGGACGCCCCAGTGGAGTGACAGGATGGAGCCCACCACCAGTACGTGCATGATCTGGTGGCTGTTGCACCAGTAGTCAAAGAGCCCGGGGCAGAATCGCTCGGGCACGCGGGCGATGTTAATTATTCCGCCCGACACCGCCAGCGCTTCCATGGTGAGGAAGTGGCGGATCGAGGTTGGGCTTCCACCACCCACGCCCACCGACCGCAGCCCCAGGAAGAAGAAGCGGAAGAGCGCCTGGCCGGCAAATGAGCGCAAGCGCCGCACGCTGCTCCTCGCCGTCACCGCGCAGTAGATGGCGTAGCTCGACAGACCGATGTAGGTCAGCAGGGCGGTGCCGCGCAGCAACGGATAACACAGCAGCGTGCTGTAGACGATGGGAAGAGCGCCTGCGGAGAGAAAAAGAGAAATAATTACACCGCGAGAAGGTTTCAACTCCCGTACACTTCATCATTCGCTCAGTTCCAGGGTTCCTAAACCATTGTTCTTTTTCAAATTCCAGACTTTTCCAAAGTCAAATATGCAGACTTCCCAAGACCACATTTAACATCTGAAATAATGATTTTAAATTCCAACATGTGTTAAGGTACAATCTCTGATGTACATCAGAATCACTCATGTATGCTCTTTTTTTTCTATTACCAAATAATTGCTAGAAGGTTGTAGAAGTGTAGCTCATCCGAGTGAACACCAAACCCAAACCGTTTAATGTACAGCATTTTATTACACATGCCATTTTAAAACTCTGCAATGGTAATCATTTATAACTGGAAACCTTCAACCCCTTTCGGCCGTGTCCACACCAATCCAGACCTGGAAATCACTTAAATCAAATTCCATACTTTTTTTTATACTTTTCCAAAATGTGTAGGAATCCTGCAGTCCTGTACACAAACCCAGAAGTTTCCGCTTAAATAGAAAGACCCGTGGTCGCTGAGTAATCATGTTTCTGATTCTGCTGCAAAGCTACGTTCTCCATCTGCTGACAGGACTTTCACCCCGTTAGCGAGTTAGTGAGTGGAATGACTCAGAGGACAGGGAAGAAATATCCATGGAAATCTCTGCATCAACACTGCTGCAGATTCCAAGGTCGAGTGTGTCCCTAGTGGCAAAGTCCAGCTAGTGAAGATATGCTCTCCTCCTGTAAGGTCCCTGATGAGAGGGAAGTCTAAGAATGATGTGTGATCAAAGTTTTTTGCCATTTTTTTCCACAGAAATGCAGTATGTATAAATTATCGATAGTGGTAAAATGGTTGTACAGGTTGTTCAACAAGATTCTGGAAGGTGAGAAGATGCCTGAGGAATAGAGAAGGAGTGTGCTGGTACGGGTTTTGAAGAATTGGGGAGTCTCCCTGGACTATGATGTTTGTGGATGATATTGTGATTTGTGGTGAGAGTAGGGAGAAGGTGGAGAAGAGCCTGGAGAGGTGGAGATATGCGCTGGAGAGAAGGGGAATGAAAGTCAGTAGGAGTAAGACAGAGTACATGTGTATGAATGAGAGGGAGGGCAGTGGAGTGATGCGGTTACAGGGAGAAGAGGTGGAGAAGGTGGAGGAGTTCAGGTACCTGGGGTCAACAGTGCAGAGTGATGGAGAGTGTGTTAGAAAAGAGAAGAAAAGAGTGCAGGCAGGGTGGAGTGGGTGGAGAAGAGTGATAGCAGGGTGGAGAAGAGTGATAGCAGGAGTGATTTGTGATAGAAGAGTATCTGTGAGAGTGAAAGGGAAAGTTTATAGGACTGTAGTGAGACCTGAGATGTTGTATGGATTAGAGACAGTGGCATTGAGTAAAAGACAGGAGGTGGAGCTGGAGGTATCAGAGCTGAAGATGTTGAGATGTTCGTTGGGAGTGACGACGATAGACAGGATTAGAAATGAGTTTATTAGAGCAAAAGCGCATGTAGGACGTTTTGGAGACGAGGTGAGGGAGGTGAGATTAAGATGGTTTGGACATGTGCAGAGGAGGGACATGGGGTATATCAGTAGGAGAATGCTGTGGATGGAGACACCAGGAAGGAGGAAATAAGGAAGGCCAAGGAGGAGGTTTATGGATGTGGTGAGAGAAGACATGCAGGTAGTTGGTTTGAAAGATGTAGAGTAGAGGGGGGTATGGAGACAAATGATACGCTGTGGTGACCCCCTAATAGGAAAAGACGGCAGAAGAATAAGAAGACACTTATGAGGACATTTACAAGACAGACTTTTTGAGAAAAGCTGGACATTTTGAAAAAATGTCACCAAAACAGATTTTTTATGAACCGTTAATACGGCTTTTGTTAGCAAAGATATATGTGGAGGTGCTGCTGTGGCTACAGTGAAAGGATTCAGTGAACTGTATTCAGTGGGTTTTTTGCTTTAGTAATGACACCCATTCTCACCTGTCTGTGATGCAGAGCTGTTCTACTGCTTTTCTCTACAGTATTATATAATGAAGGTATTAAGTCAGGACACCACTGAATGCCTGGGGGTGTAATACAGGGTCTGCCAGTGGGTGGCAGTATAGTAACAGTTTTAAACAGAAGTTGTAGTATAATAGTAATGTAGCAGCAGAATTATACAGCAGTATTGATGTAATATAGAGTATTTAAGAAAACTATTATCCATGCTGTTCTAATGCTGTTAACACTTTGTGTTTTAACAGAACCAAAAAATAAAAGTCAAATTATTGTCCCTCAGTTTTGAGCCAATCAGGATACAAATCCAGAATGACTGACAGATGCTTGTTATTTTAGATCTCCACTTGAAAGGTGCTCTCATGTGATACAATGGAGATCAAATTAAGTCTTTCTATTTTTTATCAAAATAAATTAATAATTAGAAATTATAATAATAAGAATAATAAAAATCACATGGTGTGTGTGGAAGTTCATACCCAGTGTGTTGATCATGCAGATGCCACACATGTCTAAGGTGAGCAGTTTTTTGTAGACAGGTTCTCCACCCTCATGGTTCATGAACAGGTGATAGAGGACGGAACCGAGCTGAGGAGACAGACAGGCCAGGAAGTGGACCACACCCAGCCACGTCACATTGATCTGAGACCAGGGCATGTTGAGGGGGAGCAGCACCAAGAAACACAGCAGTGGAATGCCTGTGGACAACACACACACACACACACACACACACACACACATACACACAGCATAACTACAATGTGAAATATACAGTATCTCCCAAAAGTGAGCTCACCTTCACATTTCAGCAACCATTTTAGTATCTTCTCAAAGGACAATACTATTGAAATAAAAATAAATAAATGTAATTTATTTTAGAGTATCAGTGTGCAGTTTGTTTAGAAATTGTCCTTCAAAACTGACTCAACATACAGTCTAAATAACTGTCAACAAAAGTAAGTACACCCTCAGTGATAACAGCTGTATGTGGTGTAAACGTGTAAAGTCACATGTTCTATTCATCATGGTCATGTTTTTATCTGCTTGTCAGGACCATATATATTTGTGTATCTTGTATTAGAGCAGTTACAATTTGGTGTTTTGAGTTCAATTCTCTCACACTGACCACTGGATGTTCTACATGGACCTCATGATAAAGAGTCTCTGAGGATCTGAGAGTTAGAATTGTTGATCTCCACAAAGATGCCGAGGCTGTGAGAAGATCAATAAAACCCTGAAACTGAGTTACAGTACAGAGTTTAGGGTCAAACAGAGGTTTTCCAAGATGGAACAGGTCCTGTGGGGGTCCTTAAGCGTAAAGGTGGAGAAGCACCATGTGTGTAACATCCAGCAGCTCAGTGATGTCATTATGGAGGAGTGGAAGAGGATCCCAGCAACAACCTGTGCAGCTCTGGTGAATTCCAGGCCCAGGAGGGTTAAAGCAGTGCTGGAGAACGATGTGCTCACACACAATATTCACAGTTTGGACACAGTTTTGACACGTTCACTTGGGGGGTAACTTAACTTTTAAAGGACAGTAAATCTGTACTGCTATAATTGGACCAAGATGGCGGCGCATGCACAACACGAGGCACGGCGTCTCAGATTTTGCGATTTGATAGTAATTCCTCCACTAACTACAAGTTTATTTACTCAGAACAGGCTTGCACATGTCTCATACAGCCGACAAACACTACTAGATACCGGTCACAACTGCATAAAGGGACTTTAAAAAAAGTTTAATCTCTCTCAGGAAATCGCTCGAACACTGTGGACCGCTGATCCAGCTCAACCAACACCTCAATCTCCACCAACCAGCAGTGCCCTCCTATCACTTTTTTGCTCATTTTGAGTCAAGGACATTTCACCTCAACCACTGACTCTTCTACTGCTCACAGTTCACTTTCACTCTCAGCAACGGACGTCTATTCAGCATTTAGCAGAGTGGATGCATGCGCTTAATAAAGTCCTCTCCACTGTACTGATCACTGAGTTTAGTGGCCTGGGTATCTGCACCTCCACTTGCAGATGGACTCTGGACTTTCTCACCAAACAGTCCTCAGTCTTTTAGGTTGGGGAAACAGGTATCCTCAACCCTCATTCTAAACACCGGCATCCCACAGGGCTGTGTATTGAGCCCACTGCTCTACTCCCTGTTCATACACGACTGTGCTCCTCTGCATAACTCCAACATCTTCATCAAGTATGCAGATAACACCACCGTGGTCGGCCAGATCAGCAACAATGACAAATCGGCCTACAGAAAAGAGATTCTGAGCCTGACAGCGTGGTGTGCCACCAACAACCTGACCCTCCACGCCAAGCATCACTGACACCCAACTACCTGCCATTAAGTACCTTCACCACAGCAGATGTATGTGTAGAGTTCACATCATCATCAAGAACTCTTCACATCCAAGTCACAAACTGTTTAATCTCCTTCCTTCAAGAAGGAGTTACAGGAACATACGCACCAGAACCAGCAGGTTCAGGACCGGCTTTTCTCCATCGACCATCACAATCACACTACTGTGATTGTCCTGAGCTTCAGGACAGCAGAAGTGTTATGGAGGCGAGTATACCAGTATTGTACAAGTCAATAAGACGTTGATGCAAACACCACAGTGCTGTGGAATCCTGCGTTCTGATTGGTCAGAAGTTGTTGAGTTATTCGTCAAAAGCAGATCTGACAGTAGCGCAGGTCTATTTCTAGCAAACGCTCGTTCCGATACATTTTTACTTCTGAGGGACGTGTCAAATAAACATGACTAGTGTTTTTTTTACATGTAAGAAGTCTCCATTGTCAGAATTCAGAATATGTTTTTTATTTATTTATAGATCACTAATCAGTGTTTTTCTGTGTCTCTCATCCTCCATGTCTCTTCTTTTCTTTCTTTCACTCTCTCGTTGTCTCTCTTCACTTACTATACCTTTTTCT
The DNA here is from genome assembly GCA_024362625.1 of Silurus asotus. NCBI lineage: Eukaryota > Metazoa > Chordata > Actinopteri > Siluriformes > Siluridae > Silurus > Silurus asotus. The sequence continues at coordinate 743,167 of MU551663.1, forward strand.
GTCTTTCTCTCATTCTGTCTCTCTCTCGGTTTCCTCCTGTCTTTCTCTCATACAAATCAAGGCATTCACTATATTTGTTTCCGTCTCTCTGCCGCTCACTCCCTCTATTTCTTCTTCTCTAACATTTATACACATAATGGACATGGATTTTTCTGCGGCAGGTAAAAATGCAGAGTTTCTCCAGTGTGTCTATTTTAAGTCATTTAGTTTTCCCAGAGAGAAAACCCACAGCTGGGCTGCTAAACTTAGAACACACTGTGTGTGTGTGTGTGTGTGTGTGTGTGTGTGTGTGTGTGTGTGTGCGCGCACACTTGTGGCCACAGATATTGTTAAATTAAAAAGATGAATGAGATTTAAACCACTTACTTTAAATATATATATAAAAATGTAGATACACATATACACACACACACACACACACACACACACACACACACACACACATATACATATATAAAAATGTAGATACACACACACAAACACACACACACACACACACACACACACATATATATTTATATAGAAATGTAGATACACACATACACACACACACATATACACACATATATTTATATAAAAATGTAGATACACACATACACACACACACACACATATATATATATATAAATAAATGTAGATACACACACACATACACACACATATACATATATATATTTATATAAAAATGTAGACACACATACACACACATTATATATATATATACATACATGTGTATATGTGTGTGTGTGTGTGTGTGTGTCTACATTTTTATATAAATATATATATGTGTGTGTGTGTGTGTGTGTGAGCTCTACTTCAAACAGTGATGGATGCACGAAAGACGCAGGTGAACAAAAGGTGAACTGGAGCCGGTGACTCATCCCGCAAACCGCGGACGTTTGTGTAGATTGTGATAACGTGACAAGCGGATCGGGTGTCGCCCCGGACGCACGTGTGCACTAAAGTTAAAACCGAAAAAGCACGCCTGTAGGTATTCGGACTATGAACTCCAGCACCACGCTGATGCTACGTGAAATCACTGGAGGGTATGATTCAGCAGTAAAGTGTTTAAACTGAGAAAACAATGCAGGAGAACTTTATACAGAGAGAGAGACGTGTCTAGGTATCTTGGTTACTTGGTCATGACGTGTGAACGGGAAAAAAAAACTGATAAGAAATAAGCATAGTGCCGGATCACGTGCTGTTCTACACTATAGATTGGTGGAAGTGATTCTGTTGACGTTCAGGATGATCACTATTCACATGGAGATATACAATCAATCCTCCTGTTAGTGTCACGGCTCACTGCTGTCTCATTGTCTCTTTGTTCTCACGGACAAAAGTTTGGCCACTGAATCGCTAAGTGCTTTTTATTAAACATCACATTCCACGTTTAGACGCTATTTGCTGCTATAATGAGCTCCGCTCTCCTGGGAAGATGTTCCGCTAGATCTTTTAGATATTCGTTTAACCAAGTTAGTAAAGTCAGGAATTGATGTAGGTGAGAAGTTGAGGAGGTTCCTGGGGTGCAGTGAGTGTTCACATTAATCCCAAATGTGTTCAATATGGTTGGAGCTCCAAAGCAGGAGATCTTCCACATCTTCCAACACATTTTGAGCAGATTTTCATGAAGCTGGTTTTGTGCACAGGGGCATTGCCATGCTGGAACAGGTTTGCATCTAAAGACATCCTGCACTATAATGTGCGTCCAGTTTAGTGTAAGAGTTTGGGGAGGAAACACATATTGCTGGAAAAGTCAGGAGACCTTTCACTTTTTTCTATACAGTGTATCATTACACCCCCCCCCCCCCCCCTTCTTAAGTAAAGAAATAAGTCTTCTGCAGGTCTGCACATCTCCCTTATTCTTAAAGATCAGTACCAGCACACTTCTTCTCCATTCCTCAGGCATCTTCTCACCTTCTAGAATCTTGATAAACAATCTGGTTAAAAACTCCACTGCATCTCTCCTAAACATCTCCACGCTTCTACCAGTATGTCATCTGGTCCAACCGACTTTCCACTCTTCAACCTCTTAATCGCTGCTCTCACTTCCTCCTTCCTGATCCTATCCTCTTCCTGCTTCACATCTCCACATCATCCAACCTTCTCTCTCAAAATACTCCCTCCACCTTCTCAACACACTCTCCTCACTAGTCAACACATTTCCATCTCCATCCTTTACTGCTCTTACTTGCAGCACATCCTTCCCAGCTCGGTTCCTCTGCCTGGACAATCGCTACAAATCCTTTCCTCCTTCCTCAGTGTCCAACTTCTCCTACAGCTCCTCATATGCCTTTTCCTTGGCTTTCGCCACATCCCTCTTCACCTGCTGCTGCATCTCCTTGTTCTCCTGCCTTCTTTTCTCATCACTCTGTCGATCCCACTTTTTCTCCAACCTCTTTCTCCTTCTGCTCTCCTGCTCTTCCACATTCCACCACGTCTCTTTGTCTTCCTTTCTATTTCCAGACGTCTTCCTCCTTCATTTTCCCCCATCCTATCCTTCTTTCAGTCCTCACTCTCCTCCTCTTCTCCTTCACCTCCAAAACCATCCTACAGACCACCAACCGATGCTGTCTAGCTACACTGTCCCCCACATAAAAAAAATAAAAAAAGCAAGGCAACGCATTTATTCTGTCGTCTCCAGACGCAACGTCAGCACGAGGTTTGTGTTCAGCTGCAACACTTTTACTGCTCACATGACAAAAAAGCGTCCGAGAACAAAGAAACAAACAACAAGAACACAGAGAACAACAATTCAGTTTTACCAAAGTATAACAGAGAGAGAGAGAGAGAGGGAGAGAGAGAGAGGGAGAGAGAGGGAGAGAAGAGAGAGAGAGAGAGGGAGAGAGAGATAGAGAGAAAATGAGAGAGAAAATGAGAGAGAGAGAAAATTAGCAGCAAATTAAATATGAATTTACGGTTAGAATTTTAATAAAAATAATAATACATTTAAATAAATAAAATAAAAAATGTTGACGTTCCTGTAATAAATATTAGAAAAAGCAATTTTTTGTAAATAATCTTGTTTTTTTACCTAATAAATAAACGTATATAAAATAAATCAATATAAATGTAAAAGAGCAGAAATGGTAAATAAATGCTGAGTCGTCTTAAATATTTGCAGTAATAAAATTTTATTATTAGAACAGAAAAGTTCGCTTTTAAAAATTAAATCAGTAAATAAACTAATGAAAATAATAGATGTATAAACATGCAGGACAGAAGCCTAAAACTTCCCAACTGATTAATTAAACAAGAAAAAGTCACTATTTAAATGTATTTTGTTTATTAATTATAGATTTTAATATTTTATTTCTCTTTTCTTCAAATCCACATTTTTTCAATAAGCAACAATTTTACCATCAGTGTAAAACATTATTTTAGTAGTTTTTTTCTCCTGAATTATTTATTCATTTTATTTAAATAAACACAAAAAAAAGACTAGCGGTTCGATGTACAGGCAAAAGTAATGGCACCCCATGCCCTGGATGCGCTGGGATTCGTCCCTGAAAGCTCTTTTACAGATCAGTCGCCGTTTTGTTGTTTTTGGTTCTCTGTGAGCTTTGATGGAATTTTGTGGGTGTGGCTTAATGCAAATCATCTGCAAATGTGCTCACCAAGAAAATGACCATCATGGACATTAAACCTAATCCCACCCACACAGGGCTTCACGTTCCCTACCCAAATGAGTCGCCTTGGTGTATCCCCCCGGTGTGATGGTGAAATGTGTTCTTTTTTGCAAAACAAATAAAAATAATCAAATACACAAACCACAAAGCGTCGGTAGATGTTGGATTTGAGTCGCTCGAGCTGAAATTTGTTTGTGAGACAATGAGTGTTTCTGCGCAGAACCTTTACCAGATGCTCCTCGATTAATGTTTATAATCAGTTAATACATCAGACGTCAACTTTACTGACAACAAATCAAGCAAATGTCGCGATGGGAAGCGTTTTCATGCCTCGTCCAGCCCTCGGTGTCAATCTGGTGAAAATGTTTTATTACTATGGAATGTGTATTTTCACCTTTTAGCCGTTTTAAGACGGAGAAACTCTTGAGGATGACTGGAAACTGAAGAGTATGTTGGCGTGGCGTTTCTGCCACATCGTCCAGCCCTTTGGTGTCAAAGCGTTTGACGGCGAAAGCTCTGAATGATTCATGAGGACACGCTCACTGAACTCCGTCTCACCGTGTTTCATTAATAATAAACGCTGAAGCAGTGTTTACAGCATGTAATAAGCGTGCACTGGTTTAAACCTCAAACACCTCTCAGGAGTGCCGGTTCAGGAGCTCAGGTCATTACTGTATGGAAAACCTACGAGATGATGGGAGGTGTGATGCATTTCCTCCAGAGCTTCATGATCTCCGGTCTATGATAACGCATTAGAGACTTGGTGTTGTGGACGCACTCACCGTGTGTGTAGATGTTCCCGAGCTCGTTGTGCAGGTAGAACAGGCTCCTGACGCAGTCCTGCATGGAGGAGATGGGTCTGTAGCCGGTTAGGACGTATCTATTGAACTGGAGGTGAGGAGGAGAGTTCGCCCAGTCCAGTAATCTGGGTCCATTTAGATAGGCCATTGCACAAAAAAACCCCCAACACACATACACACACACACACACAGCATACAACATGTAGCATGCAACACAAACACACTGCAGAGTGTGCCGGTCTGGATCACACACACCGCCGCTGCTGAACGGTGCTGGTGCTTCTGGATGTGGAGCGCGAACCCGGCGCCATGGCCAATTTCACACAAACAAACAAACACACAAACAAACAAAAATCCACTCCGGACTTTTTCATCCACTGTTGATCCCAAACGCCGAAAACTAAAAATGTCACCTATAAAGAAAAATACTCCATCCAACCTCGAACATCTCCACAGAGCAGCTAGCGGGACATCTCACGCCTCCGACGATCGTTTGCACGCCTCCGACGATTCTTTACATAAGCGCCAATTAGCATCATTAGCATGTTGGGCGAGTTTTTAGCGATCCAACTAAACGAGCGTCTTTCTGTTGAAAGTTTAATATTTTAGCACTCGATTAAAAGACTGAACTCTCATTCGCTCGGCCAAACAATGCTGAGAATATCAACGAGTTCAGCTCCAATTCAACAAAAAGACTTTTCAGAAGAAATTCAATTCTTCTGAAGAAGAAACGAAGGTGGATTTCAAACAAAAATATAATGATCAGTTTATAACAGGGGTATAAACCAATTCGCTTTTATCGGTGAAAAGATCGGATTTGGGTTTTAGATTTTACGAGGTTGTAACTTTTCTGTTCATATTTGTGTCACAGTTTTGTGTCCACAATTGTTGAGTTTTTTTGTATAACGTGATGAAACATTGAATTCTTACGGGTATTTAAACTGTCCTATGGGGAGAAAAAAAAAGAAATACTTTTATATTAAAATAAAAGAGCACAATTTTAACAATTCACGAACAAAAACACACAAAATTAAAATCTCTGCATTCAGTCCCAGCAGCCGCTCATCTCAGCAGGATATCCACATGCACGCGCACAGCCGGACACGCGCGGGCTGGCTGGCTGGCGGGCGGTCGGGCACGCGCAGGCACGCGGGAGCGCGCACGCACCTATACTCGCACATATACACGAACACACGCATCGCTGGCTAACTCATGTAGCCTCACTTGCTAACCCAAAAGCCCGGCTGATTTTGCAGTCAAATCATAACGCATGATTTTCAATTAAAATTCCTGAAAAAAAAAATCAAATCGAATTGAAGTCAGGGAGCGTGGCGGAGAGGAGAGGAGAGGAGAGGCAGCGGTCATGGCCGGGGCTGGACGCCGCTGTGGGCCGCCAGGCAGAGCCGCTGAAGCTGTGCAGGAACCATATCCCACTCGCCGGCTCTCTCCTGATTTTATTCCGTGAATAAATAAATGAACTTGACGTAGTAAAAAAATAAAAACACACACACGATCCGAATTTCCTGTGTGATTATCCTCAGAACAAATGCTGACCTCCAATCATCCTAAAATCCCCCGAACTCCTCTCTCCTTCCATCCTCCACCCCGGTGTCCATATCAGTGCAGCGATGAAGGAACCGACACATGAATCGGTTCCTTCTTTTACTTGACGCGAGTCGACTCCCGAGCAAAAAAATGATTTGCAGTTTATAGTACAGGTATTTCCCGATTTATGACGGTTCGATTTTTCGATCTTACGATGACAATAACGACACAAAAGATTTGTAAAAAACATTTCCATTTCCGTGCTTCCAGAACGTACGCAGCTCCTGACTAGTGAGATGTTTTCTTTTCTGTGTTTTTGGTGTTTCAAAGCACAATTTTAGTTCACAAACCGGCGTCCGTCCACTCGCCACTGCCACATACTTTTATAAACTGTAAAGTTTATACATTAGGCTACTGAAAATTGCTGTTTGGCTAAATTATGTACTTTGATTTGATAAATTATTAACACCTTTTAGTACACAACCTTATACTGATCCTTGTTCTCTAAGACTCCTGGGTAGGCCGTGAGTCATTTTAATGCATCTTCATCGTAACTCTGGGACTACCTGAAGATTTTCCTGTTTAAACTGTAAACTTATGTATAATATGGAACCCCTGTGATTTTTTTTTAAAGCAGTGACAGGACCCAGGCCTGGTGTCCCACTGTACCTGATTCATTCCACCTCTTAATCCCATCATTATGATGACATGGTTATAAAAACCATCAGTATCATAGAGAAGTGCAGCAGATCAGAGCGCTGCATCACTCACAGGATCTCATACAGTCAGAATAAATGTCATCTAACAAGAAACCCAATAAACACAATTCAACACGTCTCCTTTCACTGGAGGCACAACTGCACCTCTCACATGCATCATCTCCAGCAGAAGCACCGAGATTACCCCCGTAAAAAGAGTTTTCTCGGCAATTGTGTAGTATCTTTTGAGTTCTCCGACCATGGAAACTTTGGGGATTACAGTTTTTCTGGGGATTTAAAATTTGTGTGATTTTGTGCCAATTCTATAGGAAGGAAAATCTTCATATTTTCCTTTTATTCATGATGGTTTGGACATGGTGCAGTGGAGGGACATGGGGTATATCAGTAGGAGAATGCTGAGGATGGAGACATCAGGAAGGAGGAAAAGAGGAAGACCAAGAAGGAGGTTTATGGTATGTGGTGAGAGAAGACATGCAGGAAGATGGTGTAAAAGAGGCAAATGTAGAGGACAGGGGGGTTATGGAGACGGATGATCCGCTGTGGCGCCCCCTAATGGGAGAAGCCGAAAGAAGAAGAAGATTTTAGCTGGACACAGTTTGCAGAATTAATACAAAGATATGCATAAAACTGCAGCACTAAATTCTGCCACTAATAACAGATGAATATCAAAACAAAAATAACTTGCATAAAGAAACCTCAGTGAAAAGCTAACACACAAAAATTGTGAATCATGAGCTACATCTTATATCGGATAGTCTGGGGAACTCTAATTTATATAAAAATATGTGGTAATGATATAAAAGTAATATTGTACAATGGTAAAAGTGCGAGTCATCGTTATAGTCAGATGACAGTAAAGGAAGAGGAAGCAGGAACACTATTACATTTAAGGGTGTGGTGGCACAAGTTCATGACCGTATTTGGCTGAAATTCGTATCAGCGTGCCTAATCACACCTACAGTACTCGTCAGTCAGGTTGTGTGCTTTCGAAAGGTCAAGTCTCACGGCACAACATCAGCCAAATGTGGTTTTCAGAACAAACCACTAAGTTTCAAACGAAACATTTTTACAAAAACATATGAGACTTTCATAATACCACTGTGTCCAAACACCCACAAACCTGACACCTTTGAATTATGCTTCAGGTATAAATACCCCATGTAGAACCGAAGGAGGACATTTAGAGAGGTTCAGGTGGTTTGTTTGGAAAGCATTCTATGTGCAACGATTATATATCTGCTTACACGTACATCAAGGTAAGTGGAGTGGATACTTTTGTACATCGCTCTGGACAACGGTGTCTACTAAATACCGTCAATGTAAATGTAGTACCAGTGTTTCAATTATTTAAGCTTTCAATGGATATTTTCACTTTTTAATTTCACACAATTCAGCATTTTTTCCAGTTGTGTATATATTAAACAGTATTCGCATTCTTAATGCTTTGGGAGACAAATCTCTCTAATTAAAAGCTACACAATGCTGATCAGTACATAATAGAGAGTAAATGCAATACAATGTTCCCCATTTTTCTGATGCCAATTTTATTCCAATTGTATTCAGTAACAAAACTATTAATATGGCCATAATAATAATAAAAAAAAAAAAATAAATAATAATAATAATAATAATAATAATAATAATAATAATAATAATGCCTGTGTGTGCACAGAGCTCCTCTAAAACCTATTATACACTGCAGTGATGGAACGCATTGATTCTTGCAATCAATAAGAGAAAAACGTATTTATTTGTTTTACATGTATATGTTTCAGATCAATAAATTACTCACAAAAATTCCTCAGTATATTAAATCCTTGATTACTTTTTTTTTTTTCCCCAACACACCATAACGGCACCTACTTCTCCAATGCGGAAGTGAAATCGTTCAAAAAAGACGCCTTTTTAAAACGTCATCACCAAATCTCTCCTCTGATTGGATATTTAAGTGATCAATCATCGTAAGCGTCGCTTGATAGACCAATCAGAGCGCAGGATTGAATCCGAGGTCGAAAAATAGAGATAATTAAATTATAAAAAAAAAA
>MU551663.1:753521-773167 GCA_024362625.1 Silurus asotus
TATATATATATATATAAAATCATCCAAAGACCTACCAAGGAAGGCAGTATCTAAGTATTATTTATTAAAATGTCAATTTTTTATAATACTAATAATACTAATAATAATAATAAGAAGAAAGGGAACCGATCCTCAGCAGTGCATTGTCCCCAAACGAAAAGAAATCAGGGCATCAGGATGAATCAGGCAGGTTTGGAGAGCAGAAAGATCAGAATCACTGGTATCACAGAAACATGTGGAGCATAGCAGAGAGTCTAGAGAAAGAGTCTATTAGTCTTCAAACATTTTTTCATTTAAATTATTATCTCCTCAGAAATAGCATACATCTTTATTATGTTAAACATTTGACAGATGCTGTAATTCAGAGGGCAACCTCCTGATCCATGGTCCAATGTTTTAACTTTTGTTATACGCATGTCACACAACATATAAAGTTTATTGTATTTATCTGTTTATCCCAAAACTGAGAATGGGATCAGCCTTGTCATGCAGACTTGCCTGGCTCAGCTCATTGTGTCTCTTATGCACTTTTATACATTCTGCTCCACTACTGGAGGGTGGGGTGATACCTTTAGTTTTATCAACCGCCAGCCCGGCTTTATTTCGCCACCTTGCATCATAATAATGTGCTCTGAAAGTGGTCCTTTCAGCAGAAAGTCTGCAGTCAAAAGAGGAGTGTGTAGAAGTTTTAGTATAAAGGCTGTAGGCAAACCTTTCCAGCATTACATCTAGGGCATAAAATTCAACTTTAAATCTTAGTTTTCTGATTACAGGATCACGAATACAGCCATGTTGAAGGCACTTGTGATTTTGGCCGTATTTGCCCTGAATCTGCCGCCTTCAACCATCCAGAATTGTTACAAGGTAAAGGAAACTCAGTGTCTAAAAATAGACTTTGCTCCCGGATCTAACCTGGCAGGAGAAGGCTTTGATATCACCACCATGGAACGGAAAGGCGTCTTTGTCATTGACACGAGCTCCTGGCTCCAGAACAACACCTGCACTGTGTGTAAAAACCCCTACATGGGAGGTCAAATGCAGAAGCTCCCGCTTTCTGTGGTGGACTGGAGACCGAGTCAAAAGTGTCATGTAAAGGTGTCCGGTACCGTTTACCAGTCCAGCGAGTCCCTGGTCAGCTCTACCGTCTCTTCTATTGAGAACAACTGGAAGCTAGGCTTGAATATAGTGGTTTCACAATTCCAGGGATCACTGATGATGGCATCCAGTCAATCAAAGGTGGCTGAATATTCATTAGAGAAAACCAAAAGAGACAAGTTCAGCTTTACCAGCCACACTGTCTCCTGTGGGTACTACAGGTACAGTAGGATATAAAAACATGTGTTGTCAATTCCATGGTGAAAAAACATTCATATTAATTGTTATTTTGAATTACATTTTTAATCTTCTAGGTACAGGGTTATAAGCCGTCCACCCCTGCACCCTGAGCTGAAGGATGAATTCAAAAGGCTCCCAGCAACATATGACATTCACACCAAGAATCTCTATTTCCAGCTGATTGATAAGTTTGGTACTCATTACATTACAAAGGTGAATAGGAAAATACATTTCTACAGACATTTCCACAATCTTCTTCTGGTGCAGAAAAGAAAGCCTTGAGCTTTTAGAGAAGTTTTAGAAATGTGGTTATGTACAGGTGACTCTGGGTGGAGAAATTCGCTCTGTGACCAGCATCAAGGAGTGTGAGGTGTCACTGCAGGGTCTGAGTGTGGAGGAGGTGAAGAAATGTCTGGACGTGGAGGCTTCTGCCAGTGTGGGACAATCTAACACCCAGGTGGAGTCTCATCACTGCAAGAAGAGCAGGGACAAAAATCTAAACCAAAAAAGCTTTTCCAACAGCTTCTCAGACAGGTTTGTAGCCCTCATAACTTTTAAATACCTGCGATTAAAAAAAGCAAAAGATTCCCAGCAAAGAAAGCTATAGCATTTGCCAACCCACCTGCTCGCACATAAAGTTCTTCTTCTGCAGCAAGTCTGACAATTCAAGCTTCTCAATCTCAACTGCTCCTGGAAAACAATTAACTAAGCCCTCTCCTTTAAGAGGTTTGCATAAATCTGATTAATCCTGCTCTCATGAAAGGTTTGACCACTTCTGCAGTCCCACTCTGAGCAGCTCCTTCCGTGATTACATCCTAAGTGCTTGTAGGAGTGAAACCAAAGGTCTTTTCTCCCTGCAACTATTACACAGCTATTACACAGCTGCTCCCAGTGACCCAGGCACCATGATGCACACTGTTATTGATGTTTTTTTTTAACTGTGCAATAACAACAATGAGAAGTTTTGTGCAGTGACAAATGTGCAACTGTGCAATAACAACAATTTCAACTGTTATAATCACAGTTTAATAAATAACTGTGCAGTGAGTTTCTTTGACAGTAAAACTGCTACTTTTTTCTTTTTTGCTTTATATATTGTACTGTATATATTTATACTGTGTCACATTTTTTGCTGCTGTGATAAAGTTTTCCCACTATTGGAAGAATACAGGCTTAACTTAACTTACAACCCGAATTCCGGAAATGTTGGGACGTTATTTAAATTTGTACAAAATGAAAACTAAAAAAATTTCAAATCACATGAGCCAATGTTTTATTCACAATAGAACATACAGAACATAACAAATATTTTAACTAAGAAATTTGACACTTTCATGCACAAAATATGCTCATATCTTATCATATCTTATCATATTTTATCATATCTTATCATATCTTATCTTATCTTTTCTTAACATAGAAACTTTGAATAATTCTCCAAAGTCTCACCAATACTGTTTACTTGCATAAAAATGTGTGAGAAGTTTCTCCAAATCTCCTCTAATAGTTATTGTTTGAACCAAATGATCAGAATAACACATTTCTAGAGATGAAGGAATATTCACATTTTTTGTGCCACAAACGTAATACCTGATCACTGATGCAAAAACATTTCAAATTCCTCAACAGTTTTGCAGGAATGTTCTTGCCCTGATGTTTTCTTCTATCTAGAGGCTCTTTTATTAAAAATGTATAAGGGAGCTTTAATATTTAGAATAAGAAAAAAAAAAAAAACATGTTGCTGACATCTATGTTTCTCTCATTCTTAAAGGGAAACATACATTATTGGTGGCCATACAAGGAATGCCGATTTGCTTTTCTCATCAAATACTGACCCAAAAGCCTATAAGGAGTGGGTCACATCTCTGCCCACTAACCCTGATTTGATTTCCTACGCTCTCGAGCCTCTTCATCAGTTAATGTCAGCAAAGCAGGTGAGCAAGAAACATTTGGGCAACGCAATCAAGGACTACATCCTCCAGAGAGCTCTTTTAAAAAACTGCTCTAGTCCATGTAAGACTGGTGTGAAGACCAACCCAAAGGAGCCCTGCAGCTGTAGCTGCCACAACAACAAGGGCGTGGCCCTCAACTGCTGCCCCACTCAGAAGGGACTTGGTCAGGTCACTGTAACTGTAGTCAAAGCCACAGGTTTGTTTGGAGATTACTTCACTCAGACGGACGGATATGTCAAGATATTCCGCAATGGAAAGGTCTACCTTGGACAGACATCTATAATCTGGAACAATAATTGGCCAACATGGAACCATGAATTTAATTACGGCATTGAAGACCTGACACTGTTCAGCAGTGTAAAGTTAGAGGTGTGGGACAGGGACAGCGGCTGGGATGACGACTTACTTGGGGCATGCACTGTTAAATTCAAATCTGGAGTGGAGCAGAACTTCTGTTCTCTCAATAATGGAGCACTGTATTATAAAGTGCAGGTGAATTGCATCCCTGGTTTGACTGGGTCTTCATGCATGGAGTACAAGCCTTCTCCCATGAATGCACAGCTGGAGAAACTGTATGTCTCCCGGAACGCTCTGCGAATTCCCAGTGACATGCTTCTGGAGATGGGCGTGCTCCTCGATGAACGCATTCCCCGCTTCAACCTGAGCAACATCCGCAAAGCTGAAAGATTTGAGTTGTAAACCATATTCTTAGAGAACTATTGCACATTCACGCCGGCTATTGTTATGCTTATAGTAGAATCCGTGCACATGATATCGGCACCTTGTAGTAAATCTGTCTTGCTTATTTCTGCTGAATTATTATTTTTTTGGTAAGCTTAATAAAAATTTCATGAAGTAACTCATTGTTGACATATTCTTGCTGAAAGCCTGATGATGTGTTCAAACATTCTGACATGTTAGAAACATCCACACAAGTTAAAGAAAAGGAGTGTAGCCATGTGTGGTTTTTATTTTCACAGTATGAGCAAAACAGCCTAACACACACACACACACACACACACACACACACACACACACAAAACATTTCACACATTTCTCTTCAAACATATTAACCTATTAATATATCTAAATGAAGCGTCAATGAGAACAGAACAACAGACTGACTATTGCTTTTTTAAAACTCTGTTTTAAGCTCTGTGAGCTTGTAACTACTTGTAATGTACAGCTATTGTCATTCTTTTACTACAATTTTTGGACCAACTTTAAACCCAGCTCGTCCCTGTCAGAGCCCACCAGTACTAGAGGCTGTCAGTAAAGCACGATGCAGGGACAGGGACAGATTATTCTGTCAGAAAGACTGGGAGGACCCAAATGCAGGACACAGGTCGGAGTATAATTAAACAATATTTAATTAAGGGATCTAGAATAGTAAACAGTTCTAGATTCAGTGTCGACCGACAGAGTAATGTTCGCAAAGGCAAAAACACAGTCAGATAAACAGTCCAAATACCGGGAAAACAGCAATGCGGGGAAGACACTAATCAAAAACCATAACAGTCCAAAAGTCAGGCATGAAAAAGAGAGCAGTACAGGCAAAGCAATAGAACAAAGCAAAAGCAACTGGGCAGACACAAACATCTAGGATATCCTGGCTGGGCATTACCTCAGCCACGAAGGAAGGGTGAGGTTGGGCAGCCCCCCAGCAGGGCTCAGTGGCCGGAGAGACAGCCATTTTAAGATGTCATCCAGGCTCGACTGGCATGTCATAGATTGGGCATGTTGTACCCTAAAATATTCTTTGCTGTGGGCTGAGTTTCAAAATATCTACTGTCTCAGGGGTGTCTTTGACTTGCCATTTTAGGGTGGGGCAAGTCTGAAGCTTTGGTGCATCTGCTGGGTATGTTTTTGACCAGATTATTCTGTCAGAGCATGATGCAATGCCAGATTATTCTGTCAGGGTGTGTGACTTGAAGGACCCAAATTTAGGACACAAGTAAAGTAAAAACAAAATACACTCTTTATTGAAAGACTGATAAACAATCTTTAATCCAAATACTGGTAAAAACAGAGCAATGCATGGAGGAAAAAAAATCAGAAACCAAAACAGTCCCAAGTCGAAACTAGTAATCAGGGTAGCCATGGCAGGAACAGGGATCTGAGACAAGGTTGATAAACAGGAACCCAAGTAGGCAGGGTGGCAAGAATAATTACAGGGACACAAAAAGCCGGTGAGATAATCTGGCCGAGTCATTGTCCATTGTGTTTTTAAATAACAGGTGGCATAGAAAAAATGGCAAGATGCCCAAACCCAGAAGTGCAAGCCACAAAACCCAGACGATCCTGACACAGGCACTGCCTATCTCAACAGTTTAAAGACACTAAGGTGGTATATTTGAAGTGTATCATCTTCTGATGATATAAAATAAACTTCTTCCAATTCCATGCATCACTGCAAATATACTTGATATTAATGTTTTTCAGTTAATTAAGTACCAAGTTTTTCAGATAAATCATGCTAATTAAAGCCTTCAACCAGTCCATTTTTCTGTGGACACTAAACACTGGTGCAAATTGATTTTAATATGGTCCACAACAATTTCTTCAAATGTGACTTTGCAATGGTTTGCAAAGGCTTCAACCTTCTAATGTGAGTACCTGATAAGTAGAAACAACTATTAGACAGTTTACTGTATATTGTTGGCTTTTATACTTTATCTTGTATATTTACTGACTTTACTGAAGTTCTTGCTCATTTGGGGAACATCTGCAATGCATCAGGAATCCAGACCATTCCTGCATCCATGATGGTATGCATTCCCACATCCATGATAGCAAGCTGAATCTGGAAAGGACCAGCTTCACTGTGCCTTCACACCTGCATGGACTTTGTGACACAAAAGAAGGAAAGAAAAACAGTAACTGGGCAGGGATTGGGAGTTGCACTATGGTCTGGTTGATGCTTGTTAGCTCTTGGCCTGCACTTTCAAAAAGCAGTTTAAAAAACTGCAATTGTTCATTGCACAGAAAGAGCAATGCATGATGCTGGGCTTGGTTTATGTTGGCTGAGGTGCTAAATCCCAACGAGTGGTCTGCTTCTTTCATGCACAGCCACTTCTTCTCCTCCATCACCTTGGTCTGCAAAATAACGGAAAACAAATAAAAATAAGGAAGAAAACAGCTTTAACCTGAGTGAAAGCCTGCTGGCACGACTCCAACCACCGCTGTTAGTGAGATTAGTCAAAGGGCGGATGATGTATAATTGATTAGGCACAAACCTGCTACAGTTGCTGGACAATCTTCTTTCTGGTTTTGGGTCTCAGATAGGCTGCAATCTCTGCTGTCTTATCAATTACTGGATGCACCTGCCCATGACCCATGTCGAAGCCAAGATATTGTACCTCGACCTACCCAATTGCACATTTTTTGTGCAAAACCAAAAAATGTGCAATTGGGTAGGTCGAGGTACAAGTTATTGCTGCCAGTCTGCTTTAGATGACTAGATATTCAACAGAATTGGGTTATGGAGGGTTTGGTCCATTAACCATTGAAACATTGAAAGGGCTCCAAAGTAAACTAAAGTGACAAGTTGGTGTAACTGAAACAAAGTGGAAAAGACCACTTTTTCATAAGACATTGGAGCCCAGGGAATCTGCCAATATCTCTTGGTTAAATCCATTGTCAAATAAAACCATGATGTGCCTAGCCATACAAGCAAAGCTGTCAGAAAGTTCAGGTTATAGGATCCAAGCGGTGATTGAGGCGGTAATGCCTGAAGTGCTCAAGCAGGCTGACACAAAGCAATTCATTGATGTGAGGCATTGGATACATGTCATATGTAGACATCGCATTGACCTTTCTAAACTTCCCACAGAAATGAACTGTCCTGTCAGTCTTAGGCACCAAGACCCCGGCTGCTCCAATCTCTGTGGTACTCCTCAATAACACTGATGTTGAGCATAATCTTGAGTTCCTCCCGAACCATTTTGTTTGTAGACCTGGTATGGGTGATTGTGCGTGGGAACCCCTGGGAGAATTTCACTATGTCTTAGATGAGATTCATGTGAAAATTATTTCTGTATGTTAGCGACATGTGCTCACTGTGACAGAAAAAGGGTAGTTTCCACAGGGGACTGGGGTGAATTGGACTGTATCTTTGTTCCCAGCTTCCTTTTTCATGGTAACCACTGTCACCAGATACACGAATACCGCCTCTCTCCAGGGTTTCAGGATTTTGAGGTGGTATATTTAGAGTACCCTGCCTCTATCTGTGCGTCTAACTCATAATTGACTTCCCCAACTTGCTGTGTAACCTCAAATGGTCATTGACACTTTGCAAGTAATTTAGAGCTTGACATGGGCAATAACATTGGAACTTGAATCTCCTGGTGAAAATTCACACAGCTGCATGTCCCTTTTATACAGCCATGACTCTCTTCCTTGAGCCTGTAGAAAATTCCCCAGTGTTAACTGACCCAATGTTTGGAGTTTTTGCTTTTAGGTCAAGAATAACTGAATTTAGATTTTACTGTCAGAAGGTCCCTCCTCCCAATTTTTGTGGATGACATCTAGCAATCTGTGCAGCTGTAAAATCATTGGAATGGGGAAAACCTGTGTTAAGTTGTTTTGCCTCTCATACTGCAAGTCACTTATCCCAGTTCTGTGTTTTTTTGGGATAGAAAATAACGCAGGATGAACAATTGGGTAATTTCTTTCATTTGAGTGTCATGTTGCTTTGCAAAGCCTCCCCAGTCATCGCAGCCCACACCGATAAAAATTAATGCAGGACCGATGCACATATAGTTTCCTCAATAAAAGCTGGAACAAACACTGGCCAATTCTTAACCAGAATTAGAAGATATACTTTTCTCCCCCAAATCAGATAGCTATGGCAACTATTGGATATTCAAACATATCTCTGTGCACACACCTCACCTTTGCGTGTATCCCATTGATACTCACCGGTATGTGATACATTGCTGCTGGTGTAGCAAAGCTGCTAAGTGAATGCAAACTGCTGGACAATGCTCGTAAGCAAGCAGAAGTATGTTGGTGTTGCCCCATGGTCTAGGAGCAACACCAGGTCTCATGCCAATCTACCCATTACATAATACACGACAATCTTATCCGGATCCAGCGACTTTCGAAAGTTTCCAGGACACCATGAACCCAGTTTACCATCTACTATATTTCCGACAAGGAAATGAGTATGTTTGTCAGTTCTGCGAGTTATCTAATCAGGTACTGTTACTGATACAGCATTAACCTGTTAAACCTTTTATTAAGCCTTCGCCCCAGCTTTTGGGACTTACAGCTGAAAATGTCCTACCTAAATTTAAATGTTAACAGTTCCTGATAAAAATGGGTTACATACACAATTTGAATATCTTTAACAAGAAGACATTTTGAGCTTTACTGTCCATTATTCAAATTTGATATTGCTCAAAAAGTCCTTCATTACATTTTTTTTCTTCATCTATAAATATATGAAATCAGTCCTGAAGCAATCCAGAAAAGTACAAAGTAAAAGCCACATGTCTCACGAGTTTATATTTTAAATTAAATGAAGATTTCATGAAAAATTCAATTTATTTGAAACTATGTCTGGTTGAATGCTTGGAGTTTGTCAGAATTTGTGGGTTTTTGTTTGTCCACCTGCCTCTTAAAGATTTTCCACAATTTCTTAATGGGATTAAGCTCTGAGGACTTTCCTGGACCATGGACCCAAAATTTCAATGTTTGTTTCCCAAGTCAATAAGTTATCACTTTTGCCTTATGAAAAGGTTTTCTCTCATGCTGGAAAAGTCATTGTTTATCACCAAACTGTTCTTGGATGGTTGAGAAAAGTTGCACTCAGAGGATATTTTTGTACCATTCTTTGTGTTCTGTGTAAGTGCTCCTCGACGAAGCTACACGTTGTTGAAATATTCTTGATGGAAGCCTGATGTTATGGTAAAAGTATGTTAAAATAAAGCATTTTTGCACTGGGGAACATCCATAAAGCCCACACATCTTACAGCAAAGGAGTGTAGCTATGTGTGTTTTTTTCTTTTCACAGCATGAGCAAAGACGTGTCCATAAGATCAGAACATCAGACTGACTGTCACTTTAAAAAACGATTTGGTTCTAAACAAAGCTGTTCCACATGCATAGTAGACACTTCAATAATAATGAATAGATAAAACAATTAAATAAATCAAAAGCAAAACTCACCAAGATGTAAAGTTTAAGTGACTAGAATTCAACAGCGCTGATTGACGACACCATGTTAACACACCCACTAACACCTTTTTTTACAGCTTATTTTCTAATCCCCACGAATTTATGGACATCTTCATAGACCTATAAGTTGTCCTGCCCAGGGTCGTGCACTTCAAGCCAAGTCAAGGATCTGTTATTGTCATTTCTACCATATATATCTGATGCAGTACACATTGAAATGAGACAATTTTACTCTAAGTCAAGTCAAGTTTATTTCTATTGCGCTTTTTACAACAGACATTGTCTCAAGGCACCTTAACATAAATCAACAGTTAAGGTGAATGGTGTGTGTTTATCCCTGATGAGCAGGAATGGTGACTGTGACAAGGAAAAACTCCCTTAGATGTTATGAGGAAGAAACCTTGAGAGGAACCAGACTCAAAAGGGGAACCTATCCTCATTTGGGGGACATCAAGAGTTTGATCATAAATCTTTAAACAATACAGAACACTGGAAAGTAAGAACTAACATGAGCACTGGAGTGTATGATTATGTGTGATGTTCTTTCTATAGTCTTATACAGTTGTGGCAGTGGGGACGTGGCCGAGCACTGGTTTGTGAATAGAGGGCGAGGCCAGGAGCAGGTAGACACAGGAATGCCTCACCTGAAGAGAATAATGATTAATGAGTGTTCTCTCTCTTGCAGTGATTGTAGAGGGCATTTAAGCAGGAGCGCGAGGGTGTGTGTAGGTGTGTGTGCCAGAGAAAGTGTGAATGAGACACTGAACACTGGATAAACAAGAAAGGTTGTAAATAAAGAGATTTTGTGGATTCTGAGACTGTCGTGGCATTCCTGTCATCGAGCCATACCACAATAGTCATTACAGGGAGTGCAGAATTATTAGGCAAATGAGTATTTTGACCACATCATCCTCGTTATGCATGTTGTCTTACTCCAAGCTGTATAGGCTGGAAAGCCTACTACCAATTAAGCAAATTAGGTGATGTGCATCTCTGTAATGAGAAGGGGTGTGGTCTAATGAGATCAACACCCTATATCAGGTGTGCATAATTATTAGGCAACTTCCTTTCCTTTGGCAAAATGGGTCAAAAGAAGGACTTGACAGGCTCAGAAAAGTCAAAAATAGTGAGATATATTGCAGAGGGATGCAGCAGTCTTAAAATAGCCAAGCTTCTGAAGCGTGATCATCGAACAATCAAGCGTTTCATTCAAAATAGTCAACAGGGTCGCAAGAAGCGTGTGGAAAAACCAAGGCGCAAAATAACTGCCTGTGAACTGAGAAAAGTCAAGCGTGCAGCTGCCAAGATGCCACTTGCCACCAGTTTGGCCATATTTCAGAGCTGCAACATCACTGGAGTGCCCAAAAGCACAAGGTGTGCAATACTCAGAGACATGGCCAAGGTAAGAAAGGCAGAAAGTCGACCACCACTGAACAAGACACACAAGCTGAAACGTCAAGACTGGGCCAAGAAATATCTCAAGACTGATTTTTCTAAGGTTTTATGGACTGATGAAATGAGAGTGAGTCTTGATGGGCCAGATGGATGGGCCCGTGGCTGGATTGGTAAAGGGCAGAGAGCTTCAGTCCGACTCAGACGCCAGCAAGGTGGAGGTGGAGTACTGGTTTGGGCTGGTATCATCAAAGATGAGCTTGTGGGGCCTTTTCGGGTTGAGGATGGAGTCAAGCTAAACTCCCAGTCCTACTGCCAGTTTCTGGAAGACACCTTCTTCAAGCAGTGGTACAGGAAGAAGTCTGCATCCTTCAAGAAAAACATGATTTTCATGCAGGACAATGCTCCATCACACACATCCAAGTACTCCACAGCGTGGCTGGCAAGAAAGGGTATAAAAGAAGAAAATCGAATGATATGGCCTCCTTGTTCACCTGATCTGAACCCCATTGAGAACCTGTGGTCCATCATCAAATGTGCGATTTACAAGGAGGGAAAACAGTACACCTCTCTGAACAGTGTCTGGGAGGCTGTGGTTGCTGCTGCACGCAATGTTGATGGTGAACAGATCAAAACACTGACAGAATCCATGGATGGCAGGCTTTTGAGTGTCCTTGCAAAGAAAGGTGGCTATATTGGTCACTGATTTGTTTTTGTTTGGTTTTTGAATGTCAGAAATGTATATTTGTGAATGTTGAGATGTTATATTGGTTTCACTGGTAAAAATAAATAATTGAAATGGGTATAAATTTGTTTTTTGTTAAGTTGCCTAATAATTATGCACAGTAATAGTCACCTGCACACACAGATATCCCCCTAAAATAGCTAAAACTAAAAACTACTTCCAAAAATATTCAGCTTTGATATTAATGAGTTTTTTATGTTCATTGAGAACATGGTTGTTGTTCAAATTAAATCCTCAAATAAAATTAATCCTCAAAAATACAACTTGCCTAATAATTCTGCACTCCCTGTATGGTTATAAAACTAGGAGCTACTGAGCAACTCATAAAATAGCTCAACATTTGTGATCATCACAGATCCAGCAACAGCTTCTCCATGCCAGAGCCTTTAAACACTCCAGGAGGTCCAATGTCAAAAATGCACAAATAAAGTGGGATCCATCTGGCACTGGTACGTCTCTGGGTGGTACAGGAAGGTCAGGATGCCTCGGGATGGGGAGAGAAAGAGAAGCAGTGGAGAAGAATTAGCGTAGCTGCTGTTCATGATATTAACAGCACAAGTTGATAATGTGATGTGATCAGATGTTCTGGAGCACAAGGTTGTGATGTGATGTGTGTTATGTGTAGAACTCGCTAAAAACATACGTCTTTAATCTGCACTTGAACTGGGAGAGTGTGTCTGAACCCCGAACACCGTCAGGAAGACTGTTCCAGAGTTTGGGAGCTAAATGTGAAAATGCTCTACCACCTTTAGTGGACTTTGCTCTTCTAAGAACTACTAGAAGTCCAGAGTTTTGAGATCTCAAGGAGTGTGACGGATTGTAGCGTGTTAGAAGAATGGAGAGATACATGGAGATAAACCATTTATTGTTTTATAAGTAAGAAGCAGTAGTTTGTAGTGGATTTGAAACTTAACAGGAGGCCAGTGTAGGGACGAGAAGATTGGGGTTATGTGATCATATTTCCTTGACCTTGGGAGAACTCTGGCTGCAGCATTTTGAACTAACTGTAGCTTGTTTATTAATCATGCAGGACATCCACCTAGTAATGCATTACAATGGTCTATTCTGGAGGTCATGAACGCATGGATGAGCCTCTCTGCATCAGATATAGACAACATGTTTCTTAGCTTAGCAATATTTCTAAGGTGGAAGAAGGACATTTTTTTAATATAGGTAATATGATTTTTAAAAGACAAGTTGCTCAAAAATAACTTTCAGGTCTTTTACTGTTGAACTAGTGGTTACAGAACATCCTTCTAAATGCAGGTTGAAATGCTGGAGCTTCTGTGTACTGTTTTTTTGGCCGATGAGCAAAATCTCCCTCTTATCAGAATTTAATAGTAGAAGGTTATGAGACATTCAGTTTCTTAATTCTTTAACACGCTCAATTATCCGAGTCAATTGAGCGTATCATCTGGTTTTGATGAGATATATAGCTGGGTATCATCAGCATAACATTTCCCAAGGAAAGCATGTATATTGTGAAAAGCAGGGGTCACAGAACTTAACTTTGTGGCCCCCATAATTTACTAGCATCAACCTGGATCGCTTTCCATTTAAGTCTACAAAATGGTAACGATCTGACAGTTAGGATAAAAACCATCTTAATGCCTGTCCCTGAATGCCAATGTAATCCAGGAGAAGATCATGATCTAAAGTGTCGAATGCAGCACTAAGATCTAGTAAAACTAACAAAGAGATGTAGCCTAAGACAATCTTTTCTAAAATCTTAGACATAAATGGGAGATTTGAAATTGGTCTGTAATGCGATAGTGTGTTTGGATCCAAATTAGGTTTCTTAATGAGGGGCTTAATAACTGCTTATAACTTGAGGGGTTAAGGCACATGACCTAAAGATAGTGAAGAGTTAATAATATTCAGAAGAGTAGTTTAGAGTTTAAAGTAGTCAAAAATAGTTTAGGGTAGTCAGTAGTTTAGTTGGAATGGGATCCAACAGACATGTTGATTTAGCTTAGGTAATAACATCATGCAGCTCTTCTTGTCCTATACATGTAAAGCAGTGTAGTTGTGTAGTTTTAGGTATGATTGGAGCAGGAATCGCTGTCAGAGGTTGGACTGCCACAATTGTTTTTCCAATACTATACATTTTTTCAGTGAAGAAGTCGTCACTACTAAACTATGATGGAATACATTTTTCAGATCCCTGATTTGTTCTTAATTTAGCTACTCTACTAAAAAGGATCCTGGGATTGTTTTTGTTGTTTTCTTTGAGTTTGCTCAGGTGTTCAGCTCTAGCAGCTTTTAGCGCCTGTCTGTAGCTGAGCATGCTGTCTTTATACACAATTCTAAATACCTCCAATTTATTTTTCCTCCATTTTCTCTCCAGATTACAGGCTGTTCTCTTAAGGGCATGCGTATGACTATTATACCATTGTGCAGGTGTTTTTTCTCTACCCTTTTTTAACCGGATGGGCAGCAGTGTCTAATGTGCTAGTAAAGATAAGGTCTATGATGTTTCATCAAGATTATTAGCACTTATGTGTTTAGTAAGAAATTGAGATAAATCACGCAGGTTATTTCTAAATCTGTCCTTAGTGGTACAATATGAGGTAATGGTCCGTGATGTCATCACTCTGAGGTAAAATATTTAAATCAGTGACGTCTGATTCGTGGGATATTATTAGGTCTAGTGTGTGAATAAAATGATAATTTTACTAATAATCCTAGGGCATCATTTGCATCATCTACATGAATATTAAAATCTCCTGCAAGCAGCACTTTATTAAATTGATTAAAAGGGTCTGAAAGAAAACGAGCAAATTTTTGAAGAAAATTAGCGTAGGGCCCTGGGGGTCTATAGACAGTGGCCAGAGCGAGAGATAGTAGGGGTTTTCTATGTATGTCTAAAAGTACAACTTTAAGAACAATAATTTTAGATGATTTAAAACTAAATCCTAATCTGTGACTAACATTAAGAAGGGCACTATAAATGGTAGCCACACCTCTCCCAAGACCAGTCTGATGCGGCTCATGCTTATAAACATGTCCTGACGGTGTAGACTCGTTTAGACCAATATAATCACCGGGTTTAATCCAGGTCTCAGTGAGACAGAGTGCTAAGAGATTATTATCTGTGATCATCTCATTTACAATCAGTGCTTTGGGTGCAAGTGATCTAATATTTAAAATACCAAATTTTAGACTTTCTTTGTGTTTGCTTATTATTTTTTAGTTTTAACTGAAATAAGTATATTTCTGGATCTTGTGTATTTATTTCTTTGTTTTACTACACGAGGAATAGACACGGTTTCTATAAATTGGACTGTTTGTGCAATTGTAACTATTTGGTTTGTTGTATTAACGTTATCATAATTGTGAATTGCATGATGTCTTAACAGTCAGATGTTGTGAAGCATCCTAGAGATGTTGTCTAATAGCACTGCTGCTCCAACTCTGCTGGGGTGTAGGCCATAAGGGCGGAAGAACCTGGGACGCTCCCAGAAAAAATTCCAATTATCAACAAAGAGTAGTTTGTGTTCTCAACACCATGACTGTAACCATTCCAAAGAGTCTACTAAACTTCTCAATTGCTTTCTGGTAAGTGGGAAGAGGTCCTGACACTATAATCCTCATTGTGGGTGTGCTGCGTACTGTCTCCACCAGGATCCTGAAATCCCTCTTTAAGATCTCCGTTTGCCTTAGTCTGGTGTCGTTCGCTCCACCATGGAGAACAACATCTCCGAAGTTCTCTTTTAGAATTGCAGGACCCTGCACAGCAACATCGAGAACACCAGGAAAACAGCGAGTATGCACCTGACCTTTGGTTCCGGTAGCGCAGACATGCCGGACAATGGAATCTCTAAGAATCAAGGTATCACGTTCCGTCTCGCGGGGAGGGGCGAAGCGGTTCTCGGTTGTGGTGCATCCAGGGTCCGTAGTGCCCTGGTGCCGTAGTGAAAGATACAGAGGTGCTGGGAGCATTAGGTTCAACCCGAGAAGGGACGAGTGAGCATCCGCCGCTGCTGTAATTTTTCCTGCACTGGAGGCTCCTGATGCCAAGTAAAATTTCTTGTGAGTAAACATACATGGTAATAAAGCTATTTCTGATTCAAATTCTGGTTCTAATTGTTAGAGAGACTCTGATGATCTTTTCAGCCATCCTCATTTTTTCTTGGGCACTGCTGGGCTTTCTTGGTGATAGAGCTGCACAGAGACGAAGGTCGTTGTCTTGAGGCACATAGGAACAATGGTGCTGCTCAGAGAGATGTTGATGTTGGTGAAGACATCCACTAGCTGTTCGGCACATTTCTCTGAGCACTCTGCCGGGAACGTTGTCTGGTCCAGCAGACTTCCGTCGATTAACTCTGCATAGCGTTTACCTCACTTCAGCTGTGGTTAGACAGAGCACCTGGTCACTGGGAGGAAGAGTGGTCTTTCTTACCTCCATGTTGTTCTGACTCTCAAACCAGGCAAAGAAATTGGAGATGATGGAATCACGTAACTCAGTGGTTAAGATGTTGGACTTCTGACTGGAAGGTTGTTAGTTTGAGTCTCAACCCTGAAGGTGTATAAATGGTGTGATTGTCAATTGCTCAGAATAAGGATCTCTGTCAAACATACTGTAAAAAGCAAGCTGCGGTCATAAAATGTTTATAAAAAAAACACATGCGAAATCCAAAAGGTTCATTTCAAAGACCCATTTAATTTCAAAGCCTGCTGTGTACACCATCGGATAATCACCGGTATACAGTACATTCCAGTACATGCCTGTGGTGCTTCAGGGATCCGGACCATCACCGCAACGCCATTACGGGACACTGATCCAGGAGATCCCGGCTCCCTGCAAGACCAGCAGACTGGCCCAGGCTTCCCCCCACACCTGTGTGGTCTGAGTCACTCACCTGTGAGACAGGAGACACAGATATAGGAGCTGAAACCTAGGGAGAGAAAAGGTGAGTCACCTGATGAAGAGCAACCGCCTTCGGAGGGATTGGCCCTAATTTCCCAGGTAGGAGAATGGGGAGAGTGAGAAGATGCAAGGGAAGAATGCGAGAGAGAGGTAGAGATAGGAATCGAGGGTTTGATGGCCCCTGGGTATGTAGCCAAGTGGTCTTCCACCAGCTGGACTGCCTTATCCGGAGGATCTGGAGGGCACAGTATTCCAGCATGTGATCGGTCAGCAGTTGCCACTTTTGCATCATCCTGTAGCCCCATCTTGTTGAGCTGGACAGTCGCTGCAGGCGACAATGGCGGGACCTTCTTGATGGCCCAGAGCACACCAGAATGCCTTCCGGTCCTCCGCCTGGGTGCGGATCCATGGCAGCATACCCTACTTTCCTTCCTGAGTTTTGCCACCACTTTGGGAGAGCGAACGGTTCAGGGGAAGGAAGAAGAGTGGGGCAGTGACCAGTTTCAATGGAACCAGGTACCTTTAATTAGATTGTTGTCACTTTTACACGCACATGTGATAGGAAGAGAAGAATATGAATTATTGTCTCCTTATTTTTGTATAAAAGTTAGTTGCTTGCTTTAGCAGTTAATTGGTGACTTCGGCAAGACTTGCTATGGCAGCATACTAAAAGGGAGAAGCAGAAGGTAACACAGACATGAGGAACTCTGGGATAAAAGACGCCACCACATCGCTATGAACAAGCCTGAGTGAGCATGTGAGAGTGAGGGGATGACAGCATATGAATATCCCAGTTCACCAAACACTCAATATTAATGATCCTCCAGATCTGCTCCTTTACCTCACAAACACCTACTAAATAAACCAAATAAATATGTTTTCAGCCTCGACTTGAACACTAAGACTGTGTCTGAGTCCTGAACACTAATTGGAAGGCTGTTCCATAACTGTGGGGTTTATATGAGAAACATCTGCCCCTGCTGTAGTCTTCAATATTTGAGGTACCAACAAATAGCCTGCACCTTTTGATTTAAGTAGGCGTGGAGGATCATATTGGTACAGAAGTTCACTCAGACACTGCGGCATGAGAGCGTTTAGTGCTTTATACGTCAGTATTAGTATTTCATAATCTGTGTGAGATGTAATTGGGAGCAGTGTAGATGATTAAAATAGAGCTGATGTGCTCATATTTGCATTACAGTAGTCGTATCTAGATGTTGCAAAGGGTTTTTTCTGCATCCTGTAACAACATCATATCTTTTATTTTATCAATATTTATAAGGTGAAAGAAGGCAATCTTGCTAATCACATGAGCCTCAAAGGACAAACTCGGGTCAATAATCACACCAAGGTCTTTGCTGTACACACTAAGACAGAAACACCATCGAGAGACATAATTGAAGAGTTTACTTCTAGCTGCATGTGGTCCTAGTAAAAGTACTTCCGTCTTATCTCTCTCTCATATAAGCTGATCACTCTCATCTGGCTTTGCTAAAATATACAGCTGTGTATCATCAGCATAGCAATGGAAACTAATACCATGTTTATGTATAATGTCACCCAGAGGCAAAGAGAAAAGTAGTGGGCCTAAAACAAATCCTTGTGGAACACCAAACTTTACCTCAGAGAAGGTGGATAACTCCCCATTTACATCAACAAACTTATAGCGATTAGTCAAATAAGACCTGAGCCAGGAGAGAGCTGTTCCCTTTATTCCAACAACATTCTCTAGTCCAGCAAGGAGGAGATTATGATCAATGGTGTCAAAAGCTGCACTGAGGTCAAACAAAACAAGTGCAGAGGCCAATAGCAGGTCATTTACCACTTTAACTAGCACCTTCTCTGGCTATGATGAGGCCTAAATCCTGACTGATACATTTCATTAATGTTATTTCTTAGTAGATACAGAACTGCTGTGCTACAATCTTTTCTAGAATCTTGGCAATAAAGGGGAGGTTTGATATTGGCCTGTAGTTGGACAGCTGACAGGGTGTACTGGAATCTGGGAGATCACTTGCATGACTTAGTAGATCCGACGGCAGGTTGGGTTGGAATGAGGACTTCCAACCCAAAAAAAAGGGTGATGATGGAGAGAGTGATCTAAAAAAACTGGCCCACACTCTCCATCAAAACCCTTTTTTTCCTGCACAAATCACACTTTTCGTGCTACGGCACATTATACACTGGACTTGCACAGCACAGTGCACTTTACATTTCATATTTTTTTCATAATTTCATAGTCTTATTTTTATACCACACCATTCCGCACAAGAACACTTTACACCACACCTTACTGCACACGGACACTCATGGAACCCGTTACACCACACCAGACCTCACACTGACACTTTATGGACAATAAAAAACCATGCCTAACTTGTTTACTGTTGTTTACTGTTTAATTTCACACTGCCATAAGCATTTCTTTGTGTGTGTGTGTGTGTGTATTTATATATATATGTATATATAAATATATATATACATATATATATATATATAAAAAAAATTTTTTATTCTACTTATAATTTTTATTCTCTTTTTCACCCCTTTTTATTCCCTCATGCCGGACCTTCGTAAAAAGCATTTCACTGCATGTCGTACCCTGTATGTATGTGTATGTGACGAATTAAATTTGATTTGACTTATAAAGAGGAATGGTATTGAGGGTAAGGTGTCGGCATTTAGCGCAGTTTGGGGTGTGATGTTGCATTCGGGAGGATTGTGATGTGTGACGTTGCCTTTGGAGAAACCTGGGACCACTAAATCACCTTCCGAGGGACCATGGGGTGCAATGGCACTTGCTTATAGACATCGCTTTCGGGGAGACCTTGGGCCAAAACGTCGTTTTCGGAGGAACCTCGAACCACTGCGTCGTCATTAGAAGGACTTTGAAGTTTGAGCACACCTTCGATGGAACGTTGAAGCACGCCGGCGCATTCGGAAGGGGCTTTGAGCAGTGACGTTGCCTTCAGAGTGACCTTGGGCCACGATGGGGCTTTCACAAAGGGTCTTGGAGTGCATCAGTGGCTTCGGAGAGGTTTTGGACCGCAACGTCACTTTCAAAGGGACTCTTACTCAAAACATCACCTTTGGATGACTGTGAAGTGCGACAAAGCTTTCTGAGGGACCATGAAGCATGATTGCATCTTCTGAGAAACCTTGAAGCGTAACG
>MU551663.1:776167-789820 GCA_024362625.1 Silurus asotus
ACGGCGATTGTGAAGGGAGGGCCAGTTAACAGATGAATATAAAGCACAGTGGTGTGTATTGAAAGGAGCATTTGTGGCAAACCTGATAGCAGAATGGTAAAGAGCATCAAGTTTTGATAGAGTGGACTTGCAAGCAACCCTATATATAGTGTCTCCATAATCTAACATGGGTAGAATGGTCATTTGAATAAGAATAAGTTTGGCAGAAGTGGTGAAGGAAGAGCGGTTTCTGTAAAAGAAACCAAGCTTGGCTTCGACCTTAGATTGCAGCTTAGATATGTGGATAGAGAAAGAAAGTGAAGTTTCCAACCAGATGCCCAAGTAGTTATAAGCAGTGACTTGTTCTAAAATATCCCCCTTGCAGGTGGTGCTGTTAAGGGCAGGAGGAGGCGTAGTACCCCTACGGCAAAACCACATGCTTTTTGTTTTAGAGGTATTGAGAGTGAGTTTGAGTTGTGTAAAAGACTGCTGTAGTTGGTGAAAGCTATGTTGCAGGGTAGCTTGAACAGCATCAGGGGAGGGACCCATGGCATAAAGGATTGTATCATCGGCATATAAATGAATGAGTGAATTACCAACTGCCTGGGGAATGTTATTAATATAAATGGAGAAAAGTGTGGGACCAAGGATGGAGCCTTGTGGGACACCCCTGGTGACCGGGAGAGAATGGGAGAAAAGGTTCTTAAATCTTACACATTGAACACGTTGAGAAAGATAATTTGAGAACCAAACAAGTGAGTGATCAGTGGCGCCAATGCTGCGGAGTCTGTGGATAAGTGTGTTGTGGTCCACCGAGTCAAAAGCTTTTGCAAGATCAATGAATATAGGAGCACAGTTTTGTTTGTTATCTAATGCAGATGTAATGTCATTAAGCACTTTAGTGGTAGCTGTAACACAACCATACCCTGATCGGAAGCCAGACTGTGCCCCGGAGATGATACCGTTCACATTAAGATAATTGATTAATTGTTTATTGACAAGGTTTTCCAGAATTTTAGACACACATGGTAAGATGGAAATTGGCCTGTAATTATTCAGGTCAGCCTAATCACCGCCCTTATAGAGAGGAAGCACAACCGCTTCTTTCCAAGCAGGTGGAATCTCGGCTGTATAGAGGAAGAGGTTAATGAGGGCTGTTAATGGAGCCGCAATGACAGGGGCAGCAATTTGAATAAAAAAAGCAGCAAGATCATCTGACCCAGCTGCTTTATTGGGTTGATCAGATATGGGTTGATCAGAAATTGTTATATATTGCTGATTAGAAAAATATTTACAGGACAGTATCACAATTGAGCTTCAGATCAATGGTTTTAATCACGATAGCAAACAAACTATATTACAGAACAAGTTTTGCAACAATGAAAACAAAACAATGCAGTGCTGCTGTATGCAATTATGAAGTAAAATGTAATGAACAACATAACTTTCTTTTTTAACTTTTAATTTTTTAAGAAAAAAAATCTCTCTATAATTTATATTATTTTATCAATAAATAAAGTATAAAAACTATATAAAATATAAGAATAAATAAAGATATATATAAGATATATATGAGAGAAAAAAGATGTATATACAGAATATGCTTATGGCAGTAAGCAGTAAAACAGTAGTAAAACAGTAAACAATTTAAGGTGGTTTTGTAATTGTCCACAGATAATGTGGTGATTAAAAGTAAATATGTTCTTTATAAGTAAGTTTGTCCCTCCAGATATTCTCCTTTACCTAAGAAAAAATCTACTGATAAAAGACTTGACTAAAAAAATGTTCAGCCTCGACTGTGTCTAAATCCCAAACACTGATTGGAAGGTTGTTCCATAAATGTGGGGTTTATAAGAGAAACATCTGCCCCCTGCTGGAGTCTTTATTATTTGAGGTACCAACAAAAAGCCTGCACCTTTTGATCTAAGTAGGCGTGGAGGATCATCCTGGTACAGAAGTTCACTCAGATACTGCAGCGTGAGAGCGTTAAGTGCTTTATACATCAGTAGTAGTATGTTATAATCAGTGTGAGATGGAATTGGGAGCAGTGTAGATGATTAAAACAGGGCTGATGTGATCATATTTTCTAGATCTAGTGAAGACTCTTGCTGCTGCATTCTGAACTTACTGAAGCTTATTTCTGCACGTACTCCAACACCCAGACAGTAAAGCGTTACAGTAGTCTAATCTAGATGTTACAAAAGCATGAACTAGTTTTTCTGCATCCTGTAACGACATCATATTTCTAAGGTGAAAGAAGGAGATCCTGGTGATATTATTCATGTGAGACTCAAAGGAAAGACTCGGATCAATAATCACACCGAGGTCTTTGACTGCTGTACACACTGAAACAAAAAAACACTCCAGAGATGCTACGGAATCAGAATGTTTACTTCTAGCTGCATGTGGTCCTAGTAAAAGTACTTCCATCTTAACTGTTATCAAGCATTCACTGTCTAATGTCCTTTACACACTCTGATCTCTCTCATCTGGCTTTGCTAAAATATACAGCTGTGTATCATCAGCATAGCAATGGAAGCAAATACCATGTTTATGTATAATTTCACCCAGAGGCAGCAGATATAAAGAGAAAAGTGGGCCTAAGACAGATCCTTGTGGAACATCAAATTTTACCTCAGAGAGTGTGGAGAACTCATGCTTGTCAGCCCGCTTGAGCACAGGGGCATTACTGTGTTGCAGAATTTGCGGCTGACTTCCTGACCCAGGCCACTGACAGCGGATGTAATCACGTTGCACTTTCTGATACTTTCCACCAGGGCCTCTCCTCTGCCGTTAAGGACGAACTTGCTGCTTGTGATCCACCCCAGGATCTGGATTCACTAATCTCATTGGCTACAAGCATTGATCGGGGCACAAAGGAATGCCGCCAGGAGCGTGGTTTCCCCACTCAGAGCCTAGATCCTCACAGTCCTTTAACTGCGAGCAGTTCCTCACCTCGTGTTTCGAGTTCTGGCACCCGTTCTTTCTCTTCGCCGCAGGCCTTGGAGATAGGACGCCACCACCTGACCCCCGCTAAGAAGGAGAAACATTGGTTGCTGGGTCTATGCCTCTACTGCAAAGGTTAAGGGCACATGGCCGCATACTGCCCAGTAAAAGCCAAGGCTCGTCGGTAAAGCCGACGAGCCACTCCTTCCCCCGCTAACTCCAAACCCACTATCTTGGTCCACCTTCAGGTTGGCCCCGGAGGCATGGAATTGGCTGCCTTCTTCGACACTGGGGCTGATGCCGAAATCATCAACCTCAAGCTTGCCCAGCAACTGCTGGTTCCCATGGAACCCCTACCTGAAGCTCTGCTGATTGGAGCCCTGGACGGCAGCCTTTTAGGCCGGGCCACGCAGGAGTGGCTTTCCTTCCTGGTCATCTCCTCTCCCCAAGGCACCATTATGCTCGTGTTTCCTTGGCTTCAGAAACACAACCCACGTGTTGATTGGATGACAGGGCGTATTCTGGATTGGGGTGTGCATTGCTTTGGCCACTGCCTTGCTCTCTCTCTCCGCCCAAACCACTGCCGGCTGTCACTCCCGAGCACTCCGATTTAGCATCAGTTCCTGAGAATAATCATGGCATTTGCGCGTGTTCCTCAGCGTTTGAGCTCCTGCATGGTGCCACGATCTTCACTAAGCTGGATCTATGCAACGCGTACCACCTGGTGCATATCAGTCAATACTCCAGCCGGTCAATACGAGTACCTCATTATGCCGTTCGGCCTAACCAGCGCCCCGGCTGTCTTTCAGGCTCTAGTCAACGAGGTCCTCCGTGACATGCTCAATACGTTCGTGTTTGTCTACCTAGATGATATCCTGATCTTCTCCCATTTCATGGACGAACACATCCGGCAGGTTCGTCAGGTCTTGGAGAGACTCCTCAAGAACGGGCTCTACGTAAAACCCGAGAAATGTGCGTTCCACACCTCACAAACCTCGTTCCTGGGATACCTGCTTTCAGCTGGTAATATCCGGATGGACCCTGCTAGGATCTAGGCAATCCGGGACTGGCCAACCCCCACCTCCCGCCGCCAACTACAAAGGTTCCTAGGCTTTGGCAATTTTTATCGCCGCTTCATAAAGGGCTATAGTTCGATGCCGGGCAACGTGTACGGCTCTCTACTCGGGACCTTTCCCTTAAGGCCACCTGTCGGAAGCTCGCCCCATGCTTCATCGGCCTCTTCCCCATTTCCAAGGTTGTCAATCCCGTGGCCCTCCGACTCAGGCTCCCCAGGGATCATGCGTTTCATGTG
This sequence comes from Silurus asotus, assembly GCA_024362625.1. Lineage (NCBI taxonomy): Eukaryota > Metazoa > Chordata > Actinopteri > Siluriformes > Siluridae > Silurus > Silurus asotus. The sequence continues at coordinate 780,405 of MU551663.1, forward strand.
TCTAGGGTTCGCCCCGTTTGGGGCTGCTCCCTGGTGCTTTTCACCAGACCCCCTCCGCCTGCCCAGGTCATTGATGGGGGTCCTGCCTACACCGTGCTGCCTGGACCTGCTCCGCTCCCGTCGTCATGGTAGGGGCCTTCAGTGCCTTGTGGTTCGGGAGGGCTATGGTCCTGAGGAACGCTCCTGGGTCCCCTCCTGCTTTATCCTGGACCCTGACCTGATTGCTGGCTTTCATCGGGCCCACCCGGAGAGGCCGGTTGGGGCATCTGGAGCCGCTCTGACAGGGGGGGTACTGTCAGCCTGCTTGAGCACTTTAGGCATTACCGCCTCAATCACTGAGCAAAGGCCCCCTCCCAACCATCTGCATCGAAATGGCGTCTAATTTTCTAGCACTTATAAGAATCCTCCAGACAGTGCCAGATTGTCTTTAGGCTTGCCCTGATCACTGTCCAGCATAACTCTGTTTTGTTTGTCCTTTTGTTTCTGACCTGTTTTTGTCCTGACCATTATGTCCTCTGGTTTCTGGCTTGGCTCGGCTCTGCTCGCGCTGAACGTGCTCGGGGTTTCTGGCTCGGCTCTGCTCTGCTCTGCTCGCGCTGAATGCGCGTTTCGGTTTCCGGCTAGCGCTGAACGCGCCCCGACTTCCGACTCAGCATCCTCACCCTCCGCGCACCTCGGCTCCCTAAATCGGCTTCCCGATTCAGCTCTGCGCACATGCTTTTCTCCCCTGCTCTCTTTGCATCTGCCTTGGATCCTTTAACCTGAACTTTCTGACAACGCTATCAACAAACTGATAGCGATCAGTCAAATCTGAGTCAGGAAAGAGCGGCTCCTATTATTCCAACAATGTTCTCAAGTCCAGCAAGCAGGAGATTATGATCAATGGTGTCAAAAGCTGCACTGAGATCGAGCAAAACAAGTAAAGAAACAAAACCCTAATCAGAGTCCAATAACAGTCATTTACCACCTTAACTAGCGCCGTCTCTGTGCAATGATGAGGCCGAAATCCTGACTGATACATTTCATAAATGTTGTTCCTCAGTAGTGGTGAGCAGAACTGCTGCACTACAACCTTTTCTAGAATCTTGGAGATAAAGAGGAGGTTTGAAATTGAAGCAAAACTATAATTGGTATAATTGAAACAAACTATCTCTCATAAGTTCTCTCATACTTCCCCTAATCACTCTTCCTTAATGTGAGATAAATTCAAACATTAAATGCAATATGCCAAAAAGAGAGCAAGTCTGAGGTTAACAAATGTGAAACACTAAGTAAGAAATCCCCATATGGCTTAGGTGGCATAGGTCGATATTCTAATCAAAGTGAAATTCATTCAGCCTATTTCTCTGCAAAAACATTTATTTTTTAAATATTTTCCCTGAAATACCAGAAATGAAAAGAGCTGAATTGCCCAAATAACTTTAATAAAGTGCAACATGTTTGCTAGCTTGCTAATTTGCTGAATTATCACCAACTCTTTTTGACAAAAAAAGAGCTGCCGTCACATTGACATTTGTTGCATTTAGCAGATGCCCTTATCCAGAGCGACTTACAACAGTGTGTTGAGTCTCTAGCAATGTATAAATATACACTTGTACACTAGATTACAAACTTAATATAAAAATAAATCTTAATTTCTACAAAGCAAACTTGGAAAGTGCTAATTTAAGTGTTTCTGGAAGAGGTAGGTCTTCAATGCCAGTTAAAAAATTATAGGAATTAGGTGCCACCAAGCTAACACTGGATACGACCGTGGCTCTGGATAGATTTCAACTACTGTGCATAGACAGAAAGATGGAGAGTGGTAAGAGAAAGGAAGAAAACCTGGATGTTTTTGTGAATAATAGATTGTGTAAACCTGGTCACATCACTATTAAAAAACAGATCTGCTGTAAAGACATTGAGCTGTTAGCCGCTAGTATCAACTTCTGTGTGGAGAATACTGTACCCAGTAGGACTGTACGGTGTTTCCTCAACAACAAACCATTGATCAACCCTGATATAAAAACTCTCCTTGAGGAGAAGAAGAGGGTTTTTAAATCGGGAAACAAGGAAGAGCTGAAAACTGTCCAGAGATAATCTGAGAAAGAAGATCAGGGAAGGAAAAGCATGCTACAGGAGGATTAGCTGCAGCAGAACAACGTCAGTGGTGTGTGGAAGAGGCTCAAAACCATTACTGGTCATAAGGAGTCCAGCTCTCAGACTGAAGGTGACCAGAAGTTGGTGAATGATCTGAATCTATTCTAAAAAGTTTATGGTAATGAAGTAATGTAATGTTGGTGGTGCTGAAGTCATGGGTGTGTGAAGTAAGTACGAATGTGTGTTGAGTCTGGGTTGTACAGATCAGTCACACAGTTGTGTGTGTGTGTGTGTGAGTTCAGTTCAGTTCAGTTCAGTTGTTTGTTGAGTAGCCTGATGGCTTGAGGAAGGAAGCTATTACACAATCTGGATTTGACGGCCCAAATGCTTCGGAACCGCTTCCCTGATGGTAGGAGAAAGAAAAGTGTGTGTGATGGGTGTGTGGTCGTCCACAATGCTGTTGGCTTTGCGGATGCAGCATGTGGTGTAAATGTGCATAATAGAGTGGAGAGAGACTCAGATGATCTTCTTAGCTGTCCTCACTATCCTCTGTAGGATCTTGCGATCCGAGACTTGACTACTCCAACTCTCTGCTGGCAGGTCTCCCCCTGAACGCTATTTGTCCACTGCAAATGATCCAAAATGCAGCTGCACGACTTGTGTTCCATTAGCCCAAGTTTTCCCACACCATCCCACTGCTGCGCTCCCTTCACTGGCTTTCAGTAGCTGCACGTATCAGATTCAAAACACTGATGCTTGCCTACAAGGCCAAAAATGGACCAGCACCATCTTACCTCAGTGACCTCATCACATCTCGCACTGCACCACGCTGTCTGAGATCCTCCAGCACTGCTCGATTGGTACCACCTTCTCTCAAAATGAGAGGTAAGTACAATTCAAGGCTCTTCTCTGTTCTGGCACGAGGTGGTGGAATGAACTTCCCCTAGATATCCGTAGAGCAGAGTCCTTGATTATCTTTAAGCGACGACTGAAGACCTACCTCTTCCTGAAATACCTAAATTAGCACTTTCCAAGTTTGTAGAATTCGAGTTATATTTATATCGAGTTTGTAATATTGCGTACCAGTGTAGATTTATTAATTACTAGAGATTTACATTTTACATTTGCGTCTGCTAAATGCCGCAAATGTAAATGTAAATGAGACAGTGCAGTTCCCAAACCAGGCAGTGATGCAGCTGCTCAAGATGCTCTCAATGGTCCCTCTGTACAACTAAAGGATTCTGACTCACTGGATATTGAACTACCTTACAGATCGACCATGGTATGTGAGGACTTGTGACTGTGAGTCTGCCATGGTTGTCTGAAACATTGGAGTCCCGCAGGGAACGGTTTTAGTCCCGTTCCTCTTTACTATCTACACTGCAGACTTAATGTTCAGCTCAGCAACCTGTCACCTGCAGAAGTTCTCTGATGACTCTGCTATCGTCTGCCTGATCACAGATGATGATGACAGGGGGTACAGAGGACTGACCCAGAACTTTCTGGACTCCAGATTAACACAGGGAAAACTTCATTACCACCAGTAAAAATTCAGGACACTGTACTAGAGGTGAGAGAGAGGAGGATGGTAGCAAAACGATCATCATTGCTGGAGAACAACTACTGACCATAACATTTCACCCAATCTATCTAGCTTGGTCATAGTCAGTGCCATTTATATACCACCTCAATTGGACATGTACATAAGGGAGACGAGACACTAATGGTACTCCAAACACAGCATCGGGACGCTGCGCTCATTGTGATAGGGGACTTTAACAGTGCCAACCTCAAGCGCGCACTGCCGAACTTCCATCTGCCCCAGCAGGGGTGAAAGGACACTGAATAACTGCAACGCACCATTCAAGAACAGCTGCAAGGCTACCACGTCCACCTTTTTCTATGTAAACAAAAGGCCTATTTCAAATGTTGTTCACAAATCTGTCTAATTCTTTGGTAGTGAGCACTTCTCCTTTGCCGAGATAATTCATTCACCTCACAGGTGTGGCAAATCAAGATGCTGATTGGACAACATGATTATTGCACAGGTGTGTTTTAGGCTCGCCACAATAAAAGGCCATTCTAAAATGTGCAGTTTTATCACACAGCACAATGCCACAGATGTTGCAAGTTTTAAGGAAATGTACAATTGGCATGCGGACTGCATGGCAAAAAAAAAACCTTCATATGAAACAGATTATTCTTTGAAATATATTAGCAAAAATGTCTCTAGGTTGTATATGAACCATAGTTCCCTGAGGGAATGAGATGCTGCATCGCAAAACTTTGGTACCGCTTGGTTGTTCACGCTCGGAATCACGTGTGTAATCCAGCGCGGTGACGTCACGACCAGGAGCTACAAAATGCATGCGGTGGAACTAGCTTCTGCAAATGAGAAGGGAAGCGCGGCAGGGATGCAAGGAGTGAGGCTTTGAGATGCAAAGTCTCGTTCCTTCAGAGAACTAGGGTTACATACTTAACCTAGGGACGTTCCCTTTCAGGAACTCGAGCTGCATCGCAATCCTTTGGGAATGAGAGTCTAATCATGCCGCACTGACCAGTAAGTATGAAAGAGCACAGCTAGAGACCAGGACAGAGTAGCCAGATGTGGCTCTATGGTCTAAGGTTATAGAACCTGATCAAGGTCAGCATGGTGGACCAGCCTGCAGCATGCAAATGTTCTGTAAAGGGACTCCAGCGAACCAGGCCATAGAGGCCGCCACACTCATCATATTTTAAGGATGTACATAGATTTGTGGGGGGTTTTAAAAAAAAAAAGATGTAAAAAAAGGTGTTAGAGGGTGTGTTAAAATGTTGTAATTAATCATTACACCGCAGCGCTGTTGAATTCTAGACACTTAAACTTTACATTTTGTTCAGTTTTCTTTTGATTATTTGATTTGTTTTATTATCTGTTTATTATTGTAAAATGAGTGTCTACTGTGCATGTAGAACAGCTTTCTTGAGAACCAAATAGTTTTTTAAAGTGACAGTCAGTCTGATGTTCTGATCTCATGGACACGTCTTTGCTCATGTTGTGAAAAGAAAAAAACACACATGTCTACACTCCTTTGCTGAAAGATTTGTAGGCTTTATGGATGTTCCCCAGTGCAAAAATGCTTTATTTTAACATACTTTTACCATAACATCAGGCTTCTATCAAAAATATTTCAACAACTTGTAGCTTCATAAAACTTTTATTAAGCTTTCAAAATGCAAAATGCAGCAGATGTTATATTCAATGATATTTACTGTATGATATATTAAGCTTTATTCTACTATAAATATTTTAATAGCTGGTGTGAAAATGCGATAGCTGCTCTAAAAACACATTCGGTTTACAACTCAAATCCTTCAGCTTTGCGGATGTTGGTCATGTTAAAGCGGGGAATGAGTTCGTCGAGGAGCACGCCCATCTCCAGGAGCATGTCTCTGGGAATCGAGTAAGCGTTTCTGGAGATGTACACTTTATTCAGCTGTGCATCCATGGGAGAAGGCTTGTACTCCATGCATGAAGAACCAGTCAAACCAGTGATGCAGTTCACCTGGACTTTATAATACAGCAGTCCATGATTAAGAGGACAGATATTGTTATTTGCTCCACTTTTTAGTGGAACACTACAACCACCAAGTAGATCGTCATCTGTCCAACTGTCCTCATCCCAGACCTCCAGCTTCACACTCTTGAAATTAGAAAGGTCCACAGTTTCCAGATAAAAATTGCGGTTCCAAATGGGATCGTCATTATCTGGGATTATGTAATGATGAAGTAATCTCTATACAAACCTGTGGCTTTGATAATAGTTACAGTGACATGAGCAAAGCCTTTCTGAGTGGGGCAGCAGTTGAGGGCCACACCTGGGTTGTTGTGGCAGCTGCAGCTACACGGCTCCTTAGGGTTGGTCTTTACACCAGTCTTACATGGGCTTGCGCAGTTGCGTATCAGGGCCTTCTGGAGGTTGTAGTCTTTGATGGCGTTGCGTAAATGTGCTCGGATTGATGACTTCCTCGGCAGCAGATCATGAAGAGGCATGAGCGAGTAAAAAATCACATCAGGGTGAGCAGGTAGAGATGAAACTCACTCCTTATAGGCCTTCGGATTGGTATTTGATGAGAAAAGGAAATCGACATTCTCAGTGTTGCCACCAAACATGTTTGTTTCCCTTTTGAATTAAATAAAAAAAAAACAATTTGTTAAATAGTAACCATGTAGTTTATAGATGTTTGAAATAATTTAACCAGCTTAACTTAATAAATAGGTTGTTAATTTGGGCAGTTTATATAGCTACAATGTTTTGTAACACTTGACAACAAATTGATTACACTAGACGAGAGAGACGGAGGAACAAACCTGTCACTGAAGGTGCTGGAGAAGCTTCTTCTGTTTAGAGACTTTTCCTTGGCCTGCTTGCAGTGATGAGCCTCACTTTGCATGTCTGAACCTATTCCCATACTGACAGAAGCCTCCAGATCCAGACAAGACTTCACCTCGTCCACACTCAGACCCTGCAGTGATGCCTGGCACTCCTTTATGCTGGTCACAGAGCGAATTTCTCCACCCAGAGTCACCTGGACACAGTCACAATGTTTCCAGTCAACATTATTCATTCTGAAACTGTTGTGAAAAGTATAAAGTTGTATTCACTGTGCTTAAATAGACTACTTTAAACACAGATAGATGATGATGCTGCTTCAAAGTCACCTTCATGATATAATGAGTACCAAACATGTCAATCAGCTGGAAGTAGAGGTGTTTTGTAGACTCATCATATCTCTGAGGGAGACTTTTGAAATCTTTATTTAGGTCATGGCTAATGACTGGACATTTTAAAACCCTGTACCTAGAAGACAGAACATAAAGTAGAACTGAAAATCTCAGAAATGTTGACTGATTCTCTATTAGTATCATTAAATAAAAATCAACTTGAGACAGCACTGTTTAAACACAAATAATCACTTCTTACTTGTAGTATCCACATTTGACGGTCTGGCTGGTGAAGCTGAACTTGTCGTTTTTTTTTTTTTTGCATTGAATATTCACCCAGCTTGGAGTTAGTGCCTGCCATCATCACTGATCCCTGGACTTTTGGAGTCACTAGGTTCAAGTCTGTCTGCCAGTCGTTTTTAATAGACGAGGTGCAGGAGCTGACCAAGGACTCACTGGAGTGGTAGACGGAGCTGGACACCTTCATGCTGCACTTCTGACTCGGTCTCCAGTCCACCACAGAAGAGCTTCTGCTTTACACCTCTCATGTAGGGATTTTTACACAGAGTGCACGTTCTCTCTTTCTTGAGCCAGGAACTCATGTCGATTACAAAAGCACTTTTCGGTTCCATGGTGGTGATATCAAAGCCTTCTCCTGCCAGGTTGGATCCTGGGATGAAATCTGCATTGTTACACTGAGACTCACTAGCCAACAGCTCTGGCTGCTTGTAGGAGTGAGAAAGGTGGCAAAGACGCCCCAAATCAGAAGTGCCTGTAGCATGGCTGGACTTGGTGTCTGTTTGTCCTGTTAAGGAAGAGACACAGAAATAAATGGTCGTGCCACACATGCTAAATACTAATCATGTCTTTCTGCACTTCTTGTTTTTTGAAAGATCAGTTAGTTTTTTTTTTTCCCACACTACAACACTTTAAACCTTGGATAGTCACTTTAACTGTGGACTTGCACGGCACAGTGCACTTTATACCACACCATACCACACACGGCCACTTTATACCACACCATACCACACATGTACACTTTAAGGACAATCACATCAACCACCTTATGTGATTACTGTTTACTGTACATGAGCATGCCCTGTATCATAAGCCCACCCTGTATATACAATTCTCCTATCTTTCCTATATATATATATACATATTTAGTGAGGAAAATAAGTATTTGAACACGCTGCTATTTTGCAAGTTCTCCCACTTAGAAATCATGGAGGCGTCTGAAATTGTCATTGTAGGTGCATGTCCACTGTGAGAGACATAATCTAAAAAAAAATCCAGAAATCCCATTGTATGATTTTTTAACTATTTATTTGTATGATGCAGCTGCAAATAAGTATTTAAACACCTGAGAAAGTCAATGTTAATATTTGGTACAGTAGCCTTTGTTTGCAATTACAGAGGTTAAATGATTTCTGTAGTTTTTCACCAGGTTTGCACACACTGCAGGAGGGATTTTGGTCCACTCCTTCACACAGATCTTCTCTAGATCAGTCAGGTTCTGGCCTGTCGCTGAGAAACACAGAGTTTGAGCTCCCTATTCTTTATTGGGTTTAGGTCTGGAGACTGGCTAGGCCACACCAGAACCCTGATATGCTTCTTACAGAGCCACTTCTTGGTTATCCTGGCTGTGTGCTTCGGGTCATTGTCATGTTGGAAGACCCAGCCTCGACCCATCTTCAATGCTCTAAATGAGGGAAGGAGGTTGTTCCCCAAAATCTTGCAATACATCCTTTTCTTAATACAGTGCAGTCACCCTGTCCCATGTGTAGAAAAACACCCCCAAAGCACAATGCTACCACCCCCATGCTTCACAGTAGGGATGGTGTTCTTGGGATGGTACTCATCATTGTTTTTCCTCCAAACACGTTCAGTGGAATTATGACCCAAAAGTTCTATTTTGGTCTCATCTGACCACATGACTTTCTCCCATGACTCCTCTGGATCATCCAAATGGTCATTGGCAAACTTGAGACATGCCTGGACATGTGCTGGTTTAAGCAGGGGAACCTTTCGTGCCATGCATGATGGCAAACCATGACGTCTTAGTGTATTACCAACAGTAACCTTGAAAACGGTGGTCCCAGTTTTTTTCAGGTCATTGACCAGCAACTCCCGTGTAGTTCTGGGCTGATTTCTCACCTTCCTTAGAATCATTGAGACCCCACGAGGTGGGATCTTGCATGTAGCCCCAGTCCGAGGGAGATTGACAGTCATGTTTAGCTTCTTCCATTTTCTAATGATTGCTCCTTTTTTCACCAATCTGCTTGGCAATTTCCTGTAGCCCTTTCCAGCCTTGTGGAGGTGTACAATTTTGTCTCTAGTGTCTTTGGACAGCTTTTTGGTCTTGGCCATGTTGGTAGTTGGATTTTTACTGATTGTATGGGGTGGACAGGTGTCTTTATGCAGCTAACGACCTCAAACAGGTGCATCTAATTTAGGATAATAAATGTAGTGGAGGTGGACATTTTAAAGGCAGACTAACAGGTCCTTTAGGGTTCAGAATTCTAGCTAATAGACAGGTGTTCAAATACTTATTTGCAGCTGTATCATACAAATAAATAGTTAAAAAATCATATATTGTGATTTCTGGATTTTTTTTTTTAGATTATGTCTC
>MU551663.1:795152-832832 GCA_024362625.1 Silurus asotus
GCATTACAGTAGTCGTATCTAGATGTTGCAAAGGGTTTTTTCTGCATCCTGTAACAACATCATATCTTTTATTTTATCAATATTTATAAGGTGAAAGAAGGCAATCTTGCTAATCACATGAGCCTCAAAGGACAAACTCGGGTCAATAATCACACCAAGGTCTTTGCTGTACACACTAAGACAGAAACACCATCGAGAGACATAATTGAAGAGTTTACTTCTAGCTGCATGTGGTCCTAGTAAAAGTACTTCCGTCTTATCTCTCTCTCATATAAGCTGATCACTCTCATCTGGCTTTGCTAAAATATACAGCTGTGTATCATCAGCATAGCAATGGAAACTAATACCATGTTTATGTATAATGTCACCCAGAGGCAAAGAGAAAAGTAGTGGGCCTAAAACAAATCCTTGTGGAACACCAAACTTTACCTCAGAGAAGGTGGATAACTCCCCATTTACATCAACAAACTTATAGCAATTAGTCAAATAAGACCTGAGCCAGGAGAGAGCTGTTCCCTTTATTCCAACAACATTCTCTAGTCCAGCAAGGAGGAGATTATGATCAATGGTGTCAAAAGCTGCACTGAGGTCAAACAAAACAAGTGCAGAGGCCAATAGCAGGTCATTTACCACTTTAACTAGCACCTTCTCTGGCTATGATGAGGCCTAAATCCTGACTGATACATTCATTAATGTTATTTCTCAGTAGATACAGAACTGCTGTGCTACAATCTTTTCTAGAATCTTGGCAATAAAGGGGAGGTTTGATATTGGCCTGTAGTTGGACAGCTGACAGGGTGTCCTGGAATCTGGGAGATCACTTGCATGACTTAGTAGATCCGACGGCAGGTTGGGTTGGAATGAGGACTTCCAACCCAAAAAAAAGGGTGATGATGGAGAGAGTGATCTAAAAAAACTGGCCCACACTCTCCATCAAAACCCTTTTTTTCCTGCACAAATCACACTTTTCGTGCTACGGCACATTATACACTGGACTTGCACAGCACAGTGCACTTTACATTTCATATTTTTTTCATAATTTCATAGTCTTATTTTTATACCACACCATTCCGCACAAGAACACTTTACACCACACCTTACTGCACACGGACACTCATGGAACCCGTTACACCACACCAGACCTCACACTGACACTTTATGGACAATAAAAAACCATGCCTAACTTGTTTACTGTTGTTTACTGTTTAATTTCACACTGCCATAAGCATTTCTTTGTGTGTGTGTGTGTGTGTATTTATATATATATGTATATATAAATATATATATACATATATATATATATATAAAAAAAATTTTTTATTCTACTTATAATTTTTATTCTCTTTTTCACCCCTTTTTATTCCCTCATGCCGGACCTTCGTAAAAAGCATTTCACTGCATGTCGTACCCTGTATGTATGTGTATGTGACGAATTAAATTTGATTTGACTTATAAAGAGGAATGGTATTGAGGGTAAGGTGTCGGCATTTAGCGCAGTTTGGGGTGTGATGTTGCATTCGGGAGGATTGTGATGTGTGACGTTGCCTTTGGAGAAACCTGGGACCACTAAATCACCTACCGAGGGACCATGGAGTGCAATGGCACTTGCTTATAGGCTTTGAGGTAAGACATCGCTTTCGGGGAGACCTTGGGCCAAAACGTCGTTTTCGGAGGAACCTCGAACCACTGCGTCGTCATTAGAAGGACTTTGAAGTTTGAGCACACCTTCGATGGAACGTTGAAGCACGCCGGCGCATTCGGAAGGGGCTTTGAGCAGTGACGTTGCCTTCAGAGTGACCTTGGGCCACGATGGGGCTTTCACAAAGGGTCTTGGAGTGCATCAGTGGCTTCGGAGAGGTTTTGGACCGCAACGTCACTTTCAAAGGGACTCTTACTCAAAACATCACCTTTGGATGACTGTGAAGTGCGACAAAGCTTTCTGAGGGACCATGAAGCATGATTGCATCTTCTGAGAAACCTTGAAGCGTAACGTCACCTTCGGAGAGACTTGGGGCTGCTACGTCGCCTTCAGAGGAATTCAAACATGTAATGATGCTTGCTGACAGACCTTGAGGCACGGCATCGCCCTTGGAGGGACCCTAAAACGCAACGGCACCTACGGAGAGATCCTGGAGCGCAATGACTCCCAGCGAGGAAGTATGAACCATGACATCGCCCTCAGAGGAGTCTGGGTTCATGACATTGCTTTCAGTGAGTCTGTGAAGCATGACGGCACTTTCGGAGAGACTCCGGACCACAACGTCGCCCACAGAGGGACTTCGGAGCGCTACGGCACTTACGGGGAGATCTAGAAGCGCGACAGTGCCTCTGGAATGACTGTGAATCACGGCGTCGCCTTTGGAGAAACTGAAGCAGGACGACGTCTTCGGAGGGGCTTGAAAGCACAATGGCGCCTACGTAGAGATTGTGAAGCATGGTGTTGCCTTCAGGGGAACTTGGGAGCATGCCAGCACTTGTGGAGAGGCTTAGAGAGGGACTTGGAGGGGAGACGTCGCCTTCAGAGGGACTTGGAGGGGAGATGTCGCCTTCAGAGGGACTTGGAGGTACGACGGCGCATCCGGACTAGTTTGGCGATGATGTTCTGTTCCTTTCGTGGCCAGGCAGCAGTCAAATGTCCTTTTTGGAGCCGGAGTGGTGGTACGATATCCCTTTTGCGGCCCTGTTACTCTCAGCGGAACACTGAAGTGGAGCGGAACCCTCGGCGGAACACTGAAGCGGAGCGGTTCCCCTTTGCCGGAACACTGGAGTGGAGAGATGCGCTCGGCAGAACACTGGAAAGGAGCAGGCGCGCTCGGTGGAACACCGAAGCGGAGCGGCACCCTCTGCAGAACACTGGAGCGGAGAGACATGCTCGGCAGAGCACCGGAGTGGAGCAGCGTGCTCGGCTGAGCACCGGATCCGAGCAGCATGCTCAGTGGAACACCAGAGCGGAGCGGCATGCTATGGGGGCTGTAGTGGAGGTCCGCCATTACCATCTCGAACATTCCCGTGATTTGCTGGGTGAAACGCATAAAAGCGCCAGCTAAGCTAATTTATAGCTACAATTCTGCACCCAGAGATAAAGCAGTACCAGCAGATTACATTTATTTACAGAGTTTTAATAATTTATTAGAGAGAGAGAAATTATGCGTGTGAATTATATGCATATGTACTACATCTCTACTAATATAAAGCAGTTGTTGCTCATTCCTAGTATTTTATATTTTTTACTAGCTGTGAGGGCTTGGCCAAACATCATCTGTGGATGGAGAGAAGGCAAACAAAATGGCAAATTAAACATATGATTCTTACTTGTGCCTTATTATAGCCTTATAATTATAATTATATCTGTCTCTTTAGGTTTTTAGGGACGGTTGTAGAAAAAAAGAAAGCAGAGCAGTGTGCGAGTGCACAGTGCACAAATCTGAAGGCTTCTTCACTCGTGCAGCAGCTGAAGAACTCCTGTTACTGATGGTTGATGACTGGGCAGCTGAACACAAATTAGACTGCCATATGCCTTTTAATGAGAAGTGGCTTCCATCTGGCCCCTCTACCATACAGGCATTACCATAATGCTGCAGAGATGGTTGTTCCTCAGGAAGTTTCTTCTCTCTCCACAGAGAAACGCTGGAGCTCTTTCCATCGGGTTTTTGGTCATCTCCCTGACTAAGGCTCCTCTCCCCCAATCATTCAGTTTGGCCTGGCAGCTAAATAGTCATGGATGACTGAGGCTACTGTGTTCAATGGGACCTTCAATGATGCAGACATTTTTATGTCCCCTTCCCCAGATCTGTGCCTCAATAAAATCCTGTCAGACAATGCACAGACAATTCCCCGGACTTCATGGCTTGGTTTGTGCTCTGACATGCATTGTTAACTGTGGGACCTTGTATATACAGGTGTCAGGTGTGTATATACAGGTGTCAGAGTGGGTCTTAAACCTGGGCCACTGGAGCAAGTGGCAGACACTCTAGCAGTCTGCCACTGGAAGGCATTGGAACCCACATGCAGAGACGCACTAGAGATATGCAAGACAATTGCACCAAGGAAGCAAAAACAAACTAAAGAATCAAAAAACAAAAATCAACACAGGCAGAGTGGGTAAATAATAATAATAATTTTTGACCCATTTTGCCAAAGGAAAGGAAGTTGCCTAATAATTATGCACACCTGATATAGGGTGTTGATGTCATTAGACCACACCCCTTCTCATTACAGAGATGCACATCACCTAATATGCTTAATTGGTAGTAGGCTTTCCAGCCTATACAGCTTGGAGTAAGACAACATGCATAACGAGGATGATGTGGTCAAAATACTAATTTGCCTAATAATTCTGCACTCCCTGTATTTTACATAGTTTATTGGTTTTATTTATCTGCCTTCTTTTTCCCTTGTTTTATTTCTTCCCCCCACCCTATTTCCTCATACCGGTCAGTCATATGAAACATTTCACTGCATGTCGTACTCTGTATGTATGTGTATGTGACTAATAAAATTTTATTTTGATTTGACCATTCACCTTACTTCACATTTCCCCACTGTCTCTGTAGACACTTTCCTCCTGTGTATCCTGGCAAATATCAGCCCTTTCTGACACAGTGCGATATGTTTTTTTTTTAACATTCTTTGTTCCCTTCTGAGCAGTCCAATACAATTCGGGGAGTTACGAGTCTTTGCCTCAAAACATCGCCACTCAGTAGTCACTCACCCAGTTTAAGTGTAGATTAAAAACATATCTTTTTAGCAAAGCCTACACATAACACACATCGCATCATAACCTTCTGTTTCAGAACATCTGATCACATGCACATTATCAACTTGTGCTGTTAATATCATGAACAGCAGCTACGCTAATTCCTCTCCACTGCTTCTCTTTCTCTCCCCATAGGGAGACACCCTTAGGTTTGGCCAGCTCCAGTCACCTCCCACCTCGTGATGATTACGGACCTTTGAAGAAGTAGATGTCGAACTCACAAACATCCCGAACCATCTAGAGACGTACCAGTGCCATTTGGATCCCGCTACATGTGTGGAGTTTTGACATTGGACCTCCTGGAGTGTTTAAAGGCTCTGTCATGGAGAAGCTGATGCTGGATCTGTGGTGATCACAAATGCTGAGCTCATAAAAATGCGGAGCTACTAACCATATAGACTGTTTAAGACTGCAGAAAGAACATCACTTATAATCTTATACTCCAGTACTCATGTTGGTTCTCACTGTCCAGTGTTCTGTATTGTTGAAAGATTTATGATCAAACTTTTGATGTCACCCAGATGAGGATGGGTTCCCCTTTTGAGTCTGGTTCCTCTCAAGGTTTCTTCCTCATAACATCTAAGGGAGTTTTTCCTTGCCACAGTCGCCACAGCTTGCTCATTAGGGACAAATTCACACCATGCACCATCACTGTTGATTTGTGTAAAGCTGCTTTGTGACAATGTCTGTTGTGAAAAGCGCAATACAAATAAACTTGACTTGACTTGACTAGTTGGAACTTTTTTTTTCATGTGTAGGCAAGAATAGGCTGCCACCAGTCAGGATTTGTGCCGGAAGTTGATTGACAGCATGCCAAAGCAAAGAACGGTCAACACTGCAGATATTGTCTCTTTGCATAAACTTAACGTAATTGTCAATAAAAGCCTTTGACACTCATGAAATGCTTGTAATTATCACAAACATTGTGAAAATTTATATTTGTGTCATTCTCAAAAATGTTGTTCATGGCTATACCCTAAATGATGGTGGGACCAGTCAAGCATTACTAGATGATCTAAGGCAGTGCAGTGCAATGTAAGGAGTGATGAGATATTTGAGGTAAGAGGCTTTTTAGGTAAGCATCGGTGTGCCGCTATTCAAAACCAGTGGAGTTATGGCAGTAGTGGCAGGTTGAACACAAGTCACACAGCTGAATGTTTAATCATTTGCAGAGAACAAACTGCTTTCATAGTTAGACCTGCCAGCAGAAAGTGGTCAGTAGTGCAGTAGTTTAGTCTCAAAATGGCAAGAGACTGAAAATGTACCTAAGCAGCCTGTGTGGATAAAAACAGTAGAATTTTTTTTATGTAGAAAAGGAGCCAAGAAGTGCATGTCACTTTAGCAACATGTAAGGAAAAGGATTGTTCATGGTTACTCCGAGGTTGTAAACAAATAACTAAGGAGGGGGACCAGGGAGTTGCATAAAGTTATCCTAGGAGCCTGACCTGTAGATGAATCAAAAATGATGACCAGTAGTTCAGTTTAGCTAGCATTGAGTTTCAGTTGATGAGCATTCATCCATGATTATATGTCTGCCAAACATGCTGAGATTACAGCAGAAGCTTTGGTATCTGAGGGAAGAAGAAAATGAGTTGAGTGCCATCAGCATAGCAATGGTAAGAAAATCCCTGTGAGGATATGACTTCACCTAGGGATTGATTATAGGGGGAGTAAAGGAGAGGACCAAGTATTGAGCATGGGGCAGACAAGGCCCCATGCTCAGTACTAGGTCCTTGTCTGTATGGGGCAGATGTCGACCCGATCAATGTTACCTGGTATGAGCGATCTTCCAGATAGAAAGCTAACCATTCCTTTACTGCTCCACTCCAATGCTTCTGAGAGTTAACACGAGAGCCTTGTGGTTGAATGCTGCTAAAATGTCAAGGTGGATGAAGACAGATGACACCTTCGAGATGTCATTCTCATCGGAGAGAGTTCTGGAGAGAGTTCGCCAGGAATGAGTCCGTCTCCTCCTGGTGGCCCCTTGATTTACGACCATATTTCGCAGACCTGGTGTCCCTCCTCAATAAACGCCCTTCTAAAATTGCTCACAGGA
Source organism: Silurus asotus (assembly GCA_024362625.1). Taxonomy (NCBI): domain Eukaryota; kingdom Metazoa; phylum Chordata; class Actinopteri; order Siluriformes; family Siluridae; genus Silurus; species Silurus asotus. The sequence continues at coordinate 801,965 of MU551663.1, forward strand.
AGTATCTTCTCTCCCAGGCAGTGGGCATCTTGGTTCACCCCCTGCCTGGAGATATGGAGGCTTTGGCTTTAGCCCTTAAGGGGATACAGTTCCTAGCAGATGGTCTCTCTGCCGAGGTAGTGGAGACCATCCTCCAATCCAGAGCACCCTCTACAAGGAGGTCATACGCTGCTAAATGGCATCTGTTCTCTGCGTGGTGCAAGCACCACCATTTGGACCTAGTTAACTGCCCGGTTGGTTCAGTGCTGGATTTCCTGCAGGAACAGTTTGCCACAGGGTTTGCTCCTTCGACTGTGAAAGGTTACATGTCTGCTATAGTGGCTTATTGTGCTTTATTTGCTGAGCAATTGCTGTGTAAACACCCTGTGCCAGCGGGCCACGAGTGGAGGGCGAAGCTGGACCTAACGAGAGACGAGAGATAGGGTCGCCAAACAGGGACTAAGCACGAGCATGTGGCATTGGAAGGACATGTCGGCCAGCAAATGATCTTGGGGGGACGCGATAAAAGGCATGCCGGTCCGAGAGGAAACTTGTGGGGAAGCCCTGGCGTGAATACTGGAAAGGAAAGCACCAGGGTGAAAACGAATGTAAATAAAGATGGTTCTGCTTGGTGAACTATTGCCTGTCTGTCTTTCTTCCAGTGTGGGATCAGTGAGTTTGTTACACACCCTTTGGTGTTGCATTTTCTGCATCACACATGGAGGCTGAGGACCTGGTGACCCAGAGTGCCTGTGTGGGACTTGGCCGATGTGCTGGAGGCTCGCCACTGGCGGAGGTGGCCCTCGGGTATTTGTCCATCAACACTGTTTCCCTTCTGGCTATATCCTTCCTAAAAAAGGGTCGGGGACCTACAGGCTCTCTCGGTGGGCCCCATCTCTCCTGGAGTTTATGCCTGGCATTGCAAGGTTCCCTCGGTTACCCCATGACCCATCGTGCTGCAACATTCCATCCTCCTCCCTTTCAAACCCCTGACCAGGAGAAGCAAAACCGGCTGTGACACATACATCCACAAGACGAGTCCATGGAGGCAGTCGGAGCAGCTGTTTGTCTGCTATGGCTCCTATAAAAAGGGCTACCTGCCAACAAGCAGACTCCTGGTAGGTGGATTAATGATGCTATATACAGTGGTGCAATCTTCGCTTTCTGGCTTCATTTCGACATCTAGCAGCGGCATTTCGAGCTCGTACCTTAATTTTTTGCTCGCGTAACAAAGCAAAAAAATCGACTGAGTGACCGCTCGTACCTTAATGCACTCGTAGGTCAAGGTACCACTGTACTCTTCTTCTGAGTGTACTTCAAACAAAAACAGCAGTAGCAGCAGTCGAGAGGTGCAGAACAGCATGTATATAGTATATGATTAAATATAAATATAATAGGGTGGTGGAATGGATTGAGATAAATAATAAGTGTGTGTAAGTTCAGGTTGTACAGTTCAGTAGCCCACAGTTGTGTGTGTGTGTGTGTGTGTGTGTGTGTGTGTGTGTGTGTGTGTGTGTGTGTGTGTGTGTGTGTATGTGAGGCTATAATGTTTTGGAACCTCATTCCTGATGGCAGGAGTGTGAAGTGTGTGTGTAAGGGGTGTGTGTGTGATGGGTGTGTACAAGGGGTGTGTATGAGGAGTATGTGTGTCTGCGCTGAGCTACACAATTATTCTTCTGTTTTTGTTTGTTTGTTTTATGTTTAGTAATTTTTCTTCTATAAGTTTTACCAGAAATTAACTCCTGAAGCAACACATACCAGACAATATTTTTTCGGTTTTTGATTAGTCCCACATTTTGTTGGACATTTTAGTTGAAGGTACAGCAGTGCTGTTCAAATGTGTGTACAGACGCAGAAGAGAGAAGCACTTCACTACACTTCAAGGCTCTTCTCTGTTCTGGCACAGAGGTGGTGGAATGAACTTCCCCTAGATGTCCGTACAGCAGAGTCCCTGATTATCTTTAAACGGCGACTGAAGACCTACCTCTTCCTGAAATACCTAAATTAGCACTTTCCAAGTTTGTAGAATTCAAGTTATATTTATATTAAGTTTATGATCTTGCGTACCAGTGTAGATTTATTCATTACTAGAGATTTAAAGCACTTTTGTAAGTCGCTCTGGATAAGAGCGTCTGATAAATGCCGCAAATGTAAATGTAAATGTAGAAGCATGCTTTACTGGGAAACCCAAACAGCTTTGTCATAACAAAAAGGATGCTTACAGAAGTGGGGTTAATCTTTTGTATAACCAGGCCAGGAACAAACTAACAAACAAGATCAGATTGGCAAAAAAAATACTCAGAAAAGCTGAAAAAATTTTTTTCAGCCATTGACCAGTATGGACTGGTCTAAGGGACATCACCAAGCCCAATACCCCAGCCCCTTAGTCTGTGGAGAATTAACAACTGGCTGAAATCTGTATGTGTTCTACTGTCAGTTTGAAAAGCCCAGTCTACCACCCGCCAGCCCCTCTGATCTGCACTTCATACATTCACATAACTTCCCCCACTTTACTCAGACTTTTAACAGATCACTGGAGCTGTGTGTAGTTCCCTGCTGCTTCAAATGCCACACTATCATTCCGGTCCCCAAAAAGCAAAATCCTGGCCTACCTGAAGGACATCACTAGACCTCTGCTAAATCCCCTTCAGTTTCCCTACAAAGCAAACAGGTCTGCAGATGATGCAGTTATGCAGCATGGGACTGCATTATATTCTGCAACATCTTGAAAAATCTGGGACCTATGCAAAGATCTTGTTTGTAGACTTCAGTTCGGCCTTAAAGACATCATTCCTTTCCTTCCCTCAGCCAAACTGTCCCAGATCTCCATGCCCACTTCAACCTGTCTGTGGATCACCAGCTTCCTGACAGACAGGTAAGGCTGACAGACAGGTAAGCAGACGATAAGGCTGGGCAAACTCACATCCAGGTCTTTCACTAAATGCACCTTTGCTCCCCAGGTTTATGTTTTCTCCCCATTGCTCTTATCCCTGTACACAAATGACTGCACCTCTTCAAACACCTCTGTCAACCTCCTGAACCTCCTTGTTTGTTGTCCAGGATGGTGAAGAGTTTGATTACATGACAGGAGGTTAAAGAGCTGGCTGTCTGGTGCAACCACCATAACCTGGAGCTCAACATGTTCAAAACATTGGAGATTACCTTGGAATTCAGGAGGAATCCCCAGCACTCTCCCACTCACCGTCATGAAAAGCACTGTAACAACAATTGAGTCGTTAAAGTTCCTTGGGTACCACCTGGTACCAACATCTCTTAGGTCCTGAAAGGCCACAATAACATTGACTCCATTGCTAAAAAGGCCCAGCAGAGGTTGTACTTCGTTTGCCAAATTAAGAAATTTAGCCTGACACAGAAGCTGCTAAAACAGTTTTACATCATTGAGTCTGTCATGTGTACATCACTTACCAATCAGACATCAAGAGGCTACAGTGGACAGTCAGGACTGCTAAAAGGATTATAGATGCCCCACCACCCCAATCTCCAAGATCTTTACTTATCCAAAATGGAGAAAAGAAAATCAATGTGGACCCATTACAGCCCATGCTTCCTTTGAACTGTTGCCTTCTGGTCGGCACTTCAGGGCACGGTCTACCAGAACAGCCAGGCTGAGCATGAACATATACTGAGCATGAACAATTAAAATATTCATAACTACACATTGTCCATCACAGAATCCAATGGTCCATTTGTAAACTACACACTTAAATGACATCTGTACATTAATTTAAATAATATTTTTACTTCTGCATATAGTGTATTATTTAATTGTCTGTTTTACTATTTGGTTTCATCAGTGGCAGGCGGTACATTTGGTACCTGGGCCTTCAGTAAGGACTTACCTGACCTAATCCACTTCCTAATATAACCACTATCACGTCGTGATTATAGAAACCATCAATACTACACAAAAACACAATATAACAGTGCAAGGCATTACAGAGAGAGAGAGAGAGAGAGAGAGAGAGAGAGAAAGACATTTCGCATCTGGAGGGTAAAAACCATTTTACTAAAGCAAGAAACCCAGATAAGACTCCAAACCTCCACACTACAACCGCAACTGTGCCACCTACATCATTTGGAGCAGTTTAGAGCCTGAAATCTGATTGGACAAAAAAATCTAACATCTTTACATGTACTCTAAGCAGTGCAGCCAAAGGAAACGCTATGAAATGAAGAGAATAAACTGTTTGGAATCTTCTTCTTCTTCGTTCGGCTGCTCCCATTAGGTGTCGCCATGGCGGATCATTCGTCTCCATACCACCCTGTTCTCTGCATCTGCCTCTTTCATACCAACTACCTGCATGTCTTCCCTCACCACATCCATGAACCTCCTCCTTAGCCTTCCTCTTTTTCTCCTAACTTCTACCAATCTAATTCATGTCCTTTCTCTGCACAGGTCCAAACCATCTCAATCTCGCCTCCCTCACCTTGTCACCAAAACATCCTACATGCGCTGTCCCTCAAATAAACTCATTTCTAATCTTGTCCATCCTCGTCACTCCCAACGAAAACCTTAACATCTTCAGCTCTGCTACCTCTAGCTCCGCCTCCTGTATTTTACTCAATGCCACTGTCTCTAATCCATACAACATCGCAGGTCTCACCACAGTCCTATAAACTTTCCCTTTCATTCTTGTAGATACCCTACTATTACAAATCACTCCTGTCACTCTTCTCCACACACTCCACCCTGCCTGCACTCTTTTCTTTACTTCTCTTACACACTCTCCATTACTTTGCACTGTTGACCCCAGATACCTGAACTCCTCCCCCTTCTCCACCTCTTCTCCCTGCAACCGCACCACTCCACTGCCCTCCTTCTCATTTACACACATGTACTCTGTCTTACTCCTACTGACTTTTATTCTGCTTCTCTCCAGCGTGTACCTCCACCTCTCCAGACCCTTCTCCACCTGCTCAATACTCTCACCACAAATCACAATATCATCTGCAAACATCATTGTCCAGGGAGACTCCTGTCTGACCTCGTCCGTCAACCTGTCCATCACCACTGCAAACAGGAAAGGGCTCAGGGATGATCCTTGATGCAGTCCAACCTTCACCCTGAACCAGTCTGTTGTTCCTACTGCACACTTCACTGCTGTCACACTGTCCTCATACATGTCCTGCACCACCCTCACATACACCTCTGAGACACCTGACTTCCACATACAATACCAAAACTCCTCTCTTGGCACTCTGTCGTACGCTTTCTCTAGATCCACAAATACACAATGCAATTCCTTCTGTCCTTCTCTATACTTCTGCATCAACATCCTCAAAGCAAATAAGGCATCTGTGGTGCTCTTCCTCGGCATAAAACCATAATGTTGCTCACAAATGGTCACCTCTTCTCTCAGCCTGGCTTCCACTACTCTTTCCCAGAACTTCATGGTGTGACTGATCAACTTAATTCCCCTGTAGTTACTGCAGGTTTGCACATCTCCCTTATGCTTAACTCCTGCACTCCTTCTCCATTCCTCATGCATCTTCTCACTTTCCAAAATCCTGTTAAACAATCTGGTTAAAAGTTCCACTGCCATCCCTCCTAAACATCTTCACGCTTCTACTGGTATGTCATCTGGTCCAACCGACGTTCTATTCTTCATCCTCTTAATCGCTGCTTTACTTCCTCCTTACTAATTCTATTTACATCCTGCTTCACCAACTCCACATCATCCAACCTTCTCTCTCTCTGATTTTCCTCATTCATCAGCTGCTCAAAATACTCCCTCCACCTTCTCAGCACACTCTCCTCACTAGTCAACACATTTCTCTCTCCATCCTTTACTGCTCTAACTTGCAGTACATCCTTCCCAGCTCAGTCCCTCTGCCTGGCCAATCGGTATAAATCCTTTTCTCCTTCCTTAGTGTCCAACCTCTCATACAGCTCCTCATATGCCTTTTCCTTGGCTTTCGCCACATCCCTCTTAACCTGCTGCCGCATCTCCTTGTACTCCTGCCTACTCTTTTCATCACTCTGTCTAACCCACATCTGTTTTGCCAACCTCTTTCTCCTTATGCTCTCCTGCACTTCCTTATTCCACCACCACGTCTCCTTGTCTTGCTTTCTATTTCCAGAGGTCACAAGTACTTTTCTAGCTGCCTCCCTCATCACTCCTGCAGTAGTTGCCCAATCATCAAGCACCTCTTCACCACCACCAAGCCCCTGTCTGACCTCGTCCCTGAACCTCACACTACACTCTACCTCCTTCAGTTTCCACCATCTTATTCTTCTTTCAGTCCTCACTCTCCTCCTCTTCTTCTTCGCCCCCAAAACCATCCCACAGACCACCATCCGATGCTGTCTAGCTACACTGTCCCCTGCCAACACCTTACAGTCTCCAATCTCATTCAGGTTGCATCTCCTGCATAGCACATAGTCCACCTGTGTGCACCTTCCTCCACCCTTATAGGTCACCCTATGATCCTTCTTCTTCTTAAAATACGTGTTCACCACTGCCATTTCCATCCTTTCAGCAAAATTTACCACCATCTGCTCTTCCACATTCCTCTCCTTAAAACTATACCTACCCATCACCTCCTCATCACCTCTGTTCCCTTCACCTACATGCCCATTAAAGTCTGCCCAATCACCAATCATTCTTTCCTAAGTACACCATCTACCACTTCAACTAATTCACTCCAGAATCTTTCCTTCTCCTGCATCTCACAGCCTTGTGGAGCATAGGCACTGATGACATTTATCATCATCCCTTCAACTTCCACCTTCACGATATTTACCCTATCAGAAACTCTCTTCACCTCCACTACACTCCTACTGTACTCTTCCTTCAGAATCACCCCTACACCAGTTCTCTTTCCATCCACACCATGATAAAACAGTTTAAACATCTCCAATGTTCCTGGCCTTACTCTCTTTCCACTTGGTCTCTTGAACACACAGCATATCTACCTTTCTCCTCTCCATCATATCAGCTACCTCTCTTCATTTACCTGTCATAGTACCAACATTTAAAGTACCAACCCGAACCTCTACTCTCCTACACTTCTCCTTTCCGTGCCATCTTTGTAGGCGTCCTCCTCCTCCTCATTTGGCCAACAGTAGCCCAATTTCCACTGGTAACCTGTTGGCTAACGATACCTGTGGCAGTCGTTGTTAACCCGGGCCTCGACCGATCGGGTATGAAATTCTCATTTGTGATCCGCATATTTGATTTGGCACATGTTTTACGCTGGATGCCCTTCCCAACGCCACCCTCCCCATTTACCCGGGCTTGGGACCGGCACTAAGAGTGCACTGGCTTGTGCATCCATAATGGCTGGTTTAATAAACTGTTTGGAATAAATTAATAAAATTTCATGGAACAAATACTAGAATTTAGGTTGTAAATGTAGTTCAGTGCTTCTGATAGTGTTTAGGCCAGCAGACAAGGCTTTGCTGGCCCTGATTGCCCACCACTAAGTTTCAATATGTCTGTACTTTTTAGTAGGAACAACGGTGCTGTTTAGAGAGATGTTGATGTTGGCATAGACATCTGCTAGCTGATCTGCACATTTCCTAAGCACTCTGCCAGGAAATTTGTCTGTTCCAGCAGACTTCTGTGGATCAACTCTGCATAGAAATTTTACATTTACATTTGCGGCATTTAGCAGACGCCCTTATCCAGAGCGACGTACAAAAGTGCTTTAAATCTCTAGTAGTGAATAAATCTTACACTGGTACGAAAGAATACAAACTCAATATAAATATAACTCAAATTCTACAAACTTGGAAAGTGCTAATTTAAGTATTTCAGGAAGAGGTAGGTCTTCAGTCGTCGCTTAAAGATAATCAGGGACTCTGCTGTACGGACATCTAGGGGAAGTTCATTCCACCACCTCGGTGCCAGAACAGAGAAGAGCCTTGAATTGTACTTACCTCTCAATCTGAGAGAAGGTGGTAACAGTCGAGCAGTGCTGGAGGATCTCAGACAGCGTGGTGCAGTGCGAGATGTGATGAGGTCACTGAGGTAAGATGGTGCTGGTCCATTTTTGGCCTTGTAGGCAAGCATCAGTGTTTTGAATCTGATACGTGCAGCTACTGGAAGCCAGTGAAGGGAGCGCAGCAGTGGGGTGGTGTGGGAAAACTTGGGCTGATTGAACACAAGTCGTCCAGCTGCATTTTGGATCATTTGCAGTGGACGAATAGCGTTCAGGGGAAGACCTGCCAGCAGAGAGTTGCAGTAGTCCAGTCTTGAAATGACAAGAGACTGAACAAGCACCTGGGCAGCCTGTATGGACAGAAATGGTCGAATCCTTCGGATGTTATAGAGAAGAAATCGACAAGAACGAGCAACATTAGCGACATGTGGGAAAAAAGACAGTTCATTGTCCATAGTTACCCCAAGGTTACGAGCAGTGGCTGAAGGGGAGAGCAGAGAGTCATGAAGTGTTATTTGTAGATCTTGACCTGGAGATGAATCACCTGGGATGACTAGCAGTTCTGTTTTGCTGGGGTTGAGTTTAAGTTGGTGAGCCCTCATCCATAAAGATATGTCTGACAAGCATGCTGAGATCCGAGCAGAAGCTGTGGTATCTGATGGAGGGAAAGAAAAGATGAGTTGAGTGTCATCTGCATAGCAGTGATAAGAAAACCCATGTGAGGATATGACTTCACCAATGGAGTGGGTATAGAGGGAGAAAAGGAGGGGACCAAGTACCGAGCCTTGTGGGACACCGGTGGTAAGTCTGCATGGGGCAGATGTGGATCCCCTCCATGTTACCTGGTATGAGCGACCTTCCAGGTAGGAAGCAAACCATTTCCATGCTGTTCCGCAAATACCAAGGCTCTTGAGGGTTGACAAAAGTGTATTGTGGTTGACTGTGTCGAATGCTGCTGAAAGGTCCAGAAAGATAAGTACAGATGACAGCTTGGCTGACCGAGCAGCATGTAGTTTCTCAGAAACAGCCAATAGTGCCGTCTCTGTGGAATGTGCCGTTTTGAACCCAGACTGGTTCGGATCGTGGAGGTTGTTCTGTGAGAGATAGACAGACAGTTGGTTAAAAACAGTGCGTTCCAGAGATTTAGAAAGAAAGGAAAGGAGTGATACCGGTCTGTAGTTGTTGATGTCTGATGGATCCAGAGCCGGTTTCTTCAAGATAGGAATGACCCTTGCTTGCTTGAAGGTAGTTGGTACATAGCCAGATGTTAATGACCCATTGATGATTGTGGAGATGAAGGGCAGGAGATCTTGTGCGATGGTCTGGAGCGTAGTTGAAGGGATTGTATCCAGGGGACAGGTGGTGGGATTGCAGGATCGGATGACTTGCAGTATCTCATCTTCTGTTAGGGTTGAGAAGCTTGACAGAGACGTAGTGGATTGTTGGCTGTGTTGTGTAGTCATTGTTGGAGAGGAAGTGAAGGTCTGGCAGATTTTCCTAATCTTCTCATCATAGAAGGAGGCAAAGTCATTAGCAGTCAGGGAGGATGGAGCAGGTGCAGCAGGGGGGTTTAGTAGAGAAGAGAAGATGTTGTGAAGCTTACGGGGATCTTGTGCAGAGGCCTCAAGCTTTTCCTTGTAGAAGGTAGTTTTGGCAGAAGTCACCTCCAAAGAAAATCTGGTCAAGAAATTTTCCTTACTTTAGCTGTGGTTAGACACAGCACCTGATCACTGGGAGGAAGAGTGGTCTTTTTTGCCTATATGTTGTTCTGCACCTCAAACCGGGCATAGAAGTCATTCATTGCATCTAGGAGGGAGGCGTCACAGTCACAAGTGGATGAAATTGTCTTGTAGTTGTGAACGCCTGGATGCCCTGCCACATGCGGATGTCTTGCAGGCCCATCTTGTTGAGCGTTCAGTTGCCACAGGCGTGCACCAGAACGCCTTCCTGTCCTCCGCTTGGGTGTGGATCAGCTCCTGGAACCACTAGTCCTGCTCAGCTCACGCATATACACACACAAACACACACATCTCTCTATGTCTCTCTCTCTAGTGTCCTTCTCTTAGTCCAATTATCTGCTCACTGCAAACGAGAACACTGATTAAACACATTCCCAACAGGTGTGTGACTCTTACCACTTGTCTCCCCACCTCCAATCATAAACTAGTGCTCGGCCACTCCCCTGCTGCCACAAATACAGTTGTGTTCAAAATTATTCAACCCCCAATGCTGTAAATGGTTTTAGGGAATTTAGTGTACATTTGTAATTGTATTCAGAATGAAATCCTACAAGGACTTCTTAAAGAACCATATGCAACTAAAATGACATCAATTAGTTTTGTAATACAGTAGTAAATGTTTCTTTTGTGAATTCTTCATTGACATAATTATTCAACCCCTTAAAGTATCACTCTGAAGAACAGAGGTTCAGTGAAGTGTTTTCAATCAGGTATTGAAAACACCTGTGGATATCAGGGAGCAGCAATAAAGCCTAATAAGCACCAATTAGGCAGCTTTAAAATGACTGTGATACTCAGCTCCTTCTAGACATTTACTGGTGTGGTTACAAACATGACTGAAGTTTCTGCTCAGACAATACGGCGCACCCTGCGTAATGAAGGCCTCCATGCCAGAACTCCCAGGTGCACCACCCCCTTGCTGTCCACAAAGAATAAGAAGAGTCAAATGCAGTATGCCAAAAGTCATGTGGACAAACCACAGAAGTTTTGGGAAAGTGTTCTGTGGACTGATGAAACAAAATTAGAACTGTTTGGGCCCATGGATCAACGCTATGTTTGGAGGAGGAAGAACAAGGCCTATGAAGAAAAGAACACCTTGCCTACTTTTAAGCAGGGCGGGGGGTCAATCATGCTTCTGGGCTGTTTTGCTTCTGCAGGTACTGGGAAGCTTCAGCGTGTGCAAGGTACCATGAATTCTTTCAGTACCAGGAGATATTGGATGACAATGTGATGCAGTCCGTCACAAACCTGAGGCTTGGAAGACGTTGGACCTTTCAACAGGACAATGATCCCAAGCATACCTCCAAGTCCACGAGAGCATGGTTGAAGATTAAAGGCTGGAACATTTTGAAGTGGCCATCGCAGTCACCAGACTTAAATCCGATTGAGAACCTCTGGTGAAAGCAGTTGCAGTGCGCAAGCCCAAGAATGTGACTGAACTGGAGGCTTTTGGCCATGATGAATGGGCGAAGATACCCGTAGATCGCTGCAAGACACTTGTGTCAAGCTATGCTTCACGTTTAAAAGCTGTTATAACTGTAAAAGGATGTTGTACTAAGTACTAAGACTGAATGTCACTTGGGGGTTGAATAAAACTGATAATGATGTAAGCTCAGAAAAGACATTTGTGGTTATTTCATTATAAATGTTATGTTATATTTGTCTGACCTACATGTGCCTCTTTGATTTAATTGTAAGCAGGATGACTGAATAATCATAATCAATGTCAAACCGACCAAAATAATAAATTTCAGTGGGGGTTGAATAATTTTGAACACAACTGTATGTTGAAAATAGTAGATGATTTCAAAAACATTTTTATTTTCTCCAAAAGGAAAACAAACATGGTTGGTGGCAACATTGAGAATGCCGATCTCGTTTTCTCACCAAATACCGAACCAAAAGGCCTATAAGGAGTGGGTTTCATTTCTACCTGCTTACCCTGATGTGCTTTCTTACTTGCTCATGCCTCTTCATGATTTGCTGCCAGTGATGTCATCAATCTGAGCACATATACACAACGCCATCAAGGACAACTTCCTTCAGAGGGCTCTGGTATGCAACTGCACAAGCCCATGTAGTACTGGTATAAAGACCAACACAAATGAACCATGTAGCTGTAGCTGCCGCAACAACCTCCACTGCTCCACTCAGAAAGGTTTTGATCATGTCATTGTAACTGTAATGAAAACCACAGGTTAGATTGGTGATTACTTTGGTCAGTCGGATGGGTACTTCAAGATCCTCCTCAACGGAAAATTCCCAAGAGGAAAGGCATCCATTATTCATAATAGCAAAAATCCCATTCGGAACAGCTTAACTTTACTTAATTCAGCAGTGTGAAGTTGAAAGTCTGGTATGAAGACAGTTATCTGATGATGATATAATTGGGGGGTTGTAGTATTTCACTGAAATCTGGAATGAACAGAGATATCTGTCCCCTTAATCATGGACTGCTGTATTATAAATTGCAGGTAAAGTGCATTTTTACTTTGACTGGTTCTTCATCTCCATAAACGCTTACCGTATTTTCCGGACTATAAGCCGCTACTTCTTTTTTTTCCACGCTTTAAACCCGCCGACCTAAACAATGAAGTGGCTAATTTATGTATTTTTTCCTGGGTTTTTCCCTGGTTTTAGCGGGAAAACTGATAACATTAGACGAACCAATGAAATTCTTTATACCCAATCGGGTGCGCTCCCACTGAATTGGCCCACACCACATCATAAATGTGGATGAGGTTCCTCTGACATTTGACCTGCCGCTCACTCTGACTGTCAACAGGAAATGCAAATTATTCGTCATGCTGAAAACAATGAAAAAAACACACTTCACTTGGGTTCTGAGCTGCACGGCATCGGGAGAAAAGCTTCGATGGTGATTTATAAACGCATGTCGATGCCAAAAGAAACTCTCAAGAAAGATTGTTGTGAAAGGAAGGAGGAAGACAGTGAACAATGACTATCTTGGTAGGCTACTGTAAAAGCCACGTAACAGACACTGTCTTTCATTAAAGCCTGTGTAAAGTTCATTAGTTTCAGTGTAGACACTGTAGTTTTGGCTTATAGACAGGTGCGGCTTATTTATGTCCTAAATAAAAATCTTTTAAAATTCACTGGGTGCACTTAATAGTCCGGAAATTATGGTACTCAAATCCCAGATACATTCAATTCAGTTAATTTTTATTTGTATTGTGCTTTTAACAATGAACATTGTCTCAAAGCAGCTTAAAGAATGAATAAGATGTTCTTTATGTGTAAATTAGTACAAAATTTACAAGCTGGTGGCGACTGTGACAAGGAAAAAACTCCACGAGGTGTCATAAGGAAGAAAACTTAAGAGGAACCAGACTCAAGAGGGAACTTGGGTCTGGGTGGCACTGAATGTCCATTTATTACATATAAACGATGTTGAGGTGCAGTGATAGTGATCAGATGCAAAATATGGTCCTGAGTTAGTGTAGCAGACAATTGACATTAACTACCGTTCAAATCCAAATCCTCAAAGCTCCTGTTCTTAATCCGCTATTTCATTGATCTCCAGGCTGTTGATGAGAAACATAACCAGTCAGATGTGGACGCCGTCCGACGCAACATCCACAGCGTCGAGATGTGACACTGTGGGGTGAGACTGCCCTGAACAAATAGCCTGCACCCTTTGATCTGTGTAGATGAAGGGATCATAATGGTACAGAAGTTCATTAAGATACTGCAGCATAATAGCGTTAAGTGCTTTATACACTCACCGGCCACTTTATTAGGTACACCTGTCTAACTGCTCGTTAACACAAATTTCTAATCGGCCAATCACATGGCAGCATTTAGGCATGTAGACATGGTCAAGACAATCTGCTGCAGTTTAAACCGAGCATCAGAATGGGGAAGAAAGGTGATTTAATTGACTTTGAACATTGCATGGTTTTTGGTGCCAGACAGGCTGGTCTGAGTATTTCAGACACTGCTGATCTACTGGGATTTTCACGCACAACCATCTCTGGGGTTTACAGAGAATGGTCAGAAAAAGAGAAAATATCCAGTGAGCGGCAGTTCTGCGGCAAATGGCTTGTTGATGCCAGAGGTCAGAGGAGAATGGCCAGACTGGTTCGAGCTGATAGAAAGGCAACAGTAACTCAAATAACCACTCGTTACAACAGAGATATGCAGAAGAGCATCTCTGAACACACAACACATTGAACGTTGAGGCGGATGGGCTACAGCAGCAGAAGATCACACCGGGTGCCACTCTTGACAGCTAAAAACAGTAATCTGAGGCTACAATTCGCACAGGCTCACCAAAATTGGACAATAGAAGACTGGTAAAACATTGCCTGGTCTAATGAGTCTCGATTTCTGCTGCTAAATTTTTGGTAGGGTCAGAAGTTGGCGTCAACAACATGAAAGCATGGATCCATCCTGCCTTGTATCAACGATTGAGGCTGGTGGTGGTGTAATGGTGTGGGTGATATTTTCTTGGCACACTTTGGGCCCATTAGTAACAATTGAGCATTGTGTCAGCGCCACAGCCTACCTGAGTATTGTTGCTGACCATGTCCATCCCTTTATGACCACAGTGTAACCAACTTCTGATGGCTACTTCCAGCAGGATAACGTGCCATGTCATAATGCGTGAATCATCTCAGACTGGTTTCTTGAACATGACAACGAGTTCACTGTACTCAAATGGCCTCCACATTCACCAGATCTCAATCCAATAGAGCTCCTTTGGGACGTGGTGGAATGGGAGATTCGCATCATGGATGTGCAGCCGACAAATCTGCAGCAACTGCTTGATGCTATCATGTCAATATGGACCAAAATCTCTGAGGAATGTTTCCACTACCTTGTTGAATATATGTCACGAAGGATTAAAGCAATTCTGAAGGCAAAAGCGGGTTCAACCCGGTACTAGTAAGGTGTACCTAATAAAGTGTACTGAGTGTACATCGGTAGTAATATTTTAAAATCAGTGTGAGATGTAATTGGGAGCAGTGTAAATGATTAAAACAGGGCTGATGTGATCATATTTTCTAGATCTAGTGAGAACTCTTGCTGCTGCATTCTGGACTAACTGAAGCTTATTTCTGCACTTACTCCAACACCCAGACAGTAAAGCGTTACAGTAGTCTAATCTAAATGTTACAAAAGCATCAAATAGTTTTTCTGCATCCTGTAACGACATCATATTTCTATTTCGGGTTATTAATCACACCAAGGTCTGTAGACACTAAGTCTAAGATGTGCACCTGACAAATCTGCAGCAACTGCTTGATGCTATCATGTCAATATGGACCAAAATCTCTGAGAACTAGTGAGAACTCTTGCTGCTGCATTCTGGACTAACTGAAGCTTATTTCTGCACTAACTCCAACACCCAGACAGTAAAGCGTTACAGTAGTCTAATCTAAATGTTACAAAAGCATCAAATAGTTTTTCTGCATCCTGTAACGACATCATATTTCTATTTCGGGTTATTAATCACACCAAGGTCTGTAGACACTAAGTCTAAGTGTAGGCTGTACACACTAAGACAGAAACACCATTAAGGGAAATAAAGAGTTTACTACTAGCTGCATGTGGTCCTAGTAAAAGTACTTCCGTCTTATTCAAGTTGAGCAGAAGGAAGTTATCAAGCATCTAAGGTCTAATTTCCTTTATACACTTTACACACATTGTTTTACTGATCTCTTTCATCTGGCTTTGCTGAAATATACAGATGTGTATCATCAACATAGCAATGGAAGTGAATACCATGTTTATAATTTCACCCAGAGGCAGCAGATCTAAAGAGAAAAGCAGTGGGCCTAAGACTGATCCTTGCGGAACACCAAACTTTACCTCAGAGAGTGTGGAGAACTCACCATTTACATCAACAAACTGATAGTGAGCAGTCAAATAAGACCTGAGCCAGGAGAGAGCTGTTCCCTTTATTCCAACAATGTTCTCCAGTCCAGCAAACAGGAGATGATGATCAATGGTGTGAAAAGCTGCACTGAGGTCGAGCAAAACCCTGATCAGAGGCCAATAACAGTCATTTACCATCTTAACTAGCGCCGTCTCTGTGCTATGATAAGGCCGAAATCCTGACTGATACATTTTATAAATGTTCCTCCTCAGTAGATGTGAGCAGAACTGCTGCGCTACAACTTTTTCAAGAATCTTGTATGACCATTATACCAGCGTGTTTTTGTTTTTTTTCCCTGATCATTTTGGTCTTTCGGGGAGCTCCATCATCTAGAGTGTAAAGGAAATGTTGTTTTTAGACATTCAGTGGCCCAGTCGAGCTCTGTGGGTTCAGACAGAGATCTAATTATTATCAACAGTTCCGAAAGATTATTGATAAAACTCGCTGCTGTAGCTGGCATGAATGTGGTTAACATGGAGAGGTGGTGAGGTACTAATGCAATAACCGAGGCAGATTTTAAAAAAGATAATTTTTTTTATATTATATCCAAATGGTAATAACAAATCGAGAGTGTGTTACCACTGAGTGGGTCCTATAACATTCTGATTAATTCCTACTGAATCTAAAATTTACTCAACTGCTGCTCATAAGGATTCTTCCTGATTATCAAAATGATTTTTAAAGTTACCAATAATTAATGTTTTGTATAAAGAAGCAGCTGGATTTGTGAAGAAAGTCTGCAAATTCTACAAGAAAATCATAGTCGGGCCCCTGAGGGTCTATATAATAATTAATGGAATTGACTGACTGGACCTGCTTTCGAACTCTAAATATTTTAAGTCGGTGTAAAGAACTTCGAATGTGCTATATTTGCGTTTAGTTTTTTGTGTGACGCTTAGATTATTATTATTATTATAAATAGCTGTAACTCCGCCTCCTCTGCCATTTAGACGGGGCTGGTGTATGTAACTTTACCCAGGAGTACTGACTTACACTTCTTGCTATGAAGAAGAATGGGTCATGCTCCTGGAAATGGGCTTGCTCTTCAACAAACACATTCTCTGCTTCAACATGAGCAACAGCCGCAAAGCGGAAAGTTTTGAGTTTGCCCACACATCTTACAGCAAAGGAGTGTAGCTATGTGTGGTTTTTCTTTTCACAGCATTAGACGTGTCCATGAGATCAGAACATTAAACTGACTATAACTTTAAAAAAGATTTGGATCCAAAGAAAGATTAACACAAATCATAGTGTATGTGCTCGGTTCTCTACATGCACAGTAGACACGCTACCAATAATAATAAACAGATAATAAAACAAATCAAATGAATAAAAAGCTAAACTGACCAAAATGTAAAGTTTATGTGGCTCGAATTCAACAGCACTGTAATGATTAATGACAACATCTTAACACATTCACGAACATCTTCTTTTCAAAACCTATGGACTTATTTATAGACCTAGAAGTTGTCCTGCCCCAGGTCTTGCACTTGTGTATAAATGCCAAATGCGAGTTTAAAAAGATGCATTTTAAAGACCCATTTAATCTGCTCAGGTCGCATCTGCTCATACAGACATCACGGTAAGGAAACAGAAAAAAATGACATGCACTTTTAATGCACATTTCGCAAAAAAATGTTATTTTTTTTACAATTATGAAAATACTGACATTTATTTCAGCACATTTAGTGACTGGTAAATATATATTTGTGTGTTACCACTGAGTGGGTCCTATAACATTCTGATTAATTCCTACTGAATCTAAAATTTACTCAACTGCTGCTCATAAGGATTCTTCCTGATTATCAAAATGATTTTTAAAGTTACCAATAATTAATGTTTTGTATAAAGAAGCAGCTGGATTTGTGAAGAAAGTCTGCAAATTCTACAAGAAAATCATAGTCGGGCCCCTGAGGGTCTATATAATAATTAATGGAATTGACTGACTGGACCTGCTTTCGAACTCTAAATATTTTAAGTCGGTGTAAAGAACTTCGAATGTGCTATATTTGCGTTTAGTTTTTTGTGTGACGCTTAGATTATTATTATTATTATAAATAGCTGTAACTCCGCCTCCTCTGCCATTTAGACGGGGCTGGTGTATGTAACTTTACCCAGGAGTACTGACTTACACTTCTTGCTATGAAGAAGAACGGGTCATGCTCCTGGAAATGGGCTTGCTCTTCAACAAACACATTCTCTGCTTCAACATGAGCAACAGCCGCAAAGCGGAAAGTTTTGAGTTTGCCCACACATCTTACAGCAAAGGAGTGTAGCTATGTGTGGTTTTTCTTTTCACAGCATTAGACGTGTCCATGAGATCAGAACATTAAACTGACTATAACTTTAAAAAAAGATTTGGATCTAAAGAAAGATTAACACAAATCATAGTGTATGTGCTCGGTTCTCTACATGCACAGTAGACACGCTACCAATAATAATAAACAGATAATATAATAATAAAATAAATAAAATAAATAAAAAGCTAAACTGACCAAAATGTAAAGTTTATGTGGCTCGAATTCAACAGCACTGTAATGATTAATGACAACATCTTAACACATTCACGAACATCTTTTTTTCAAAACCTATGGACTTATTTATAGACCTATAAGTTGTCCTGCCCCAGGTCTTGCACTTGTGTATAAATGCCAAATGCGAGTTGAAAAAGATGCATTTTAAAGACCCATTTAATCTGCTCAGGTCGCATCTGCACATACAGACATCACGGTAAGGAAACAGAAAAAAATGACATGCACTTTAAATGGACATTTTGCAATTCTTGAAATTTTTTCACAATTATGAAAATACTGACATTTATTTCAGCACATTTAGTGACTGGTAAATATATATTTAAAACTACTTCAACAGTTTTCAGAAACAAATCACTGTAAAGAATTTCATAAACATTATAGGTTCATAAAGAGTCTGGGTCTGGTCCTTGATAGAACTTGTCTTTTGAAAAGCATGTGAACAATATTACTCGGTCTGCTTACTTCCATCTTCGGAACATCAGCCGTCTTCATCTGTTCCTCACATTTAATTCCACAGCTGTTATAATTATTATTATTAAGTTGAAATAAACAAAAGTAAATCTTATCCATTATTCTTTGTTCCATATTTAATAAAAATCTGAATCAACCTTACCTAATATCTTGTTGTACAACCTTTGAAGCAATCACTGAAAAGAAAAATTTTTTTGTAGGTTTCTTTGAGACTTGTGCACCGGTCCACAGGAGGTTTGTTCCACTTTTCATGAGCACACTGCTCCAGCTGTCTCAGGTTGGAAGTTTGCATTCTCCCTACTGCATGTTTCAACTCTAACCATAGATGTTGGATGTGATTCATATCAGGGCTCAGAGAACATCACTACTATATAGTCCAGGATTTTGTTCTTAGCTGTTCTTGGGTGCTGTTTTGGAGCAAAGGGGAAGAATAATTCCTGTTAAAATGTAATATTCAAAATAACAATGCAATATTCAGTATGGAAATGTATTTGTGTATATAAATGTACATTTTTTCTTTCTTTTACCATATGTGCAAATTTTGGTGCAAAAGAAAATTAAATTATATAATTTACATTTTCCGTTTCCAACAATAGTTTTAATATATAAATTACATACTAATTTCAATGCTTTATAAGTTGCTAAATTAAAATGAAAATTTTAAGTTTTACCCAAAATGATTGATACTTGTAACATGTCCAAGCAGAAATGGTAGAAAAATGATCATTTAAATGTTATTTGCAAAATGCATTTTGAAATACACACCGAATTTTGCTACAAATATCACATGGCGTTATGATGAAAATTCAATCCTAAGTGTCCTAATCATGAGTCTAAATGCATTTAGGACAAATAACATTATATTAGAATTTTTCTACCATTTCTGCTTGGACATGTTACAAATATCAATCAATTTGGGCAAAATTTTTTATTTTGCAACCTATAAAAAATAAAACATTTATATAATTTACATATTAAAACTATTTTCGGAAATTGCAAATGTAAATGATATAATTAAATGTACATTTATATACACAAATACAATGCCTATTTGCATACAATGACATCTACGTTTCCATGGTTGAAGGACCCATGAGCCAAGAGTTGAGTTCTCGGATTTAATAAGAAAAAAAAAAAATTTTTTATAAAGCATCAAGTTTTTTTTTTCATAAGGCTCAATTCAGGCAGCTGACGTACCCCTGAGCCCTCGCTAGAAAGTGAATCAAGCACAACATTCAGATTTGCAGTGACTTCTAAAAGTCTTTGCCACTTTTGGTTTGAAAGGGTTCACCATTGTAGTGAGAGGAGTTAACATTTTTATGTCTGGGTTAATATTGCTACACTAGACAGTAATGCTGGATGTTTTTTACCTCTTTAGTTTTCAGAGGATTTAAAGTTCCTTTTCAGCCTTCCTTAAGTTGGTGATGATAATGAGAAGTGCAAAAAAACACGATTAGTATTTAACATGTGTGGCACTCTTCCTGTGTCTTTCCTTAACAGGACACACTCCAAGAAACTTCAGCCATGCTACAAGCACTTCTGATTTGGGGCGTCTTTGCCACCTTTCTCCCTCCTACAACCAGCCAGAGCTGTATAAAGGCCAACAAGTCTCAGTGTAACGATGCAGATTTCGTCCCAGGATCCAACTTGGCAGGAGAAGGCTTTGATATCACCACCATGGAACGGAAAGGTGCCTTTGTTATCGACATGAGTTCCTGGCTCAAGAAAGACAGAACCTGCACTCTGTGTAAAAATTCCTACATGAGAGGTGAAAAGCAGAAGCTCCCAGCTTCTGTGGTGGACTGAAGATCGAGTAAGAAGTGCAGCATAAAGGTGTCCAGCTCCGTCTACGACTCCAGTGAGTCCTTGGTCAGCTCCAGCACAGCGTCTATTGAAAACAGCTGGCAGTCAGACTTGAACCTAGTCACTCCAAATGTCCAGGGATCAGTGATGATGGCAGGCACTAACTCCAAGCTGGCTGAATATTCAATGCAGAAAACCAAAAACGACAAGTTCAGCTTCACCAGCCAGATAGTCAAATGTGAATACTACAAGTAAGAAGTAATCATTTGTGTTTGAACAATGCTGTCTCAAGTCGATTTTTATTTAATTATACCAATAGAGAATCAGTCAAATTTGTTCATAAATTCTACATCATGGTCTGTCTTCTAGTTACAGGGTTTCAAATCGTCCAGTCCTGCACCCGGAGCTAAGTGAAGATTTTAAACGTCTCCCTCAGAGATATGATGAGTCTACAAAGCACCTGTACTTAAAGCTGATTGACATGTTAGGTACTCATTACATCAAAAAGGTGAATGAGATAATCGAAGCAGCATCATCTATCTGTGTTTAAAGTAGTCTATTTAAGCACAGTGAATACAACTTTTTACTTTTCACAACAGTTTCAGAATGAATAATGTTGACTGGAAACATTGTGACTGTGTCCAGGTGACTCTGGGTGGAGAAATTCGCTCTGTGACCAGCATAAAGGAGTGCCAGGCATCACTGCAGGGTCTGAGTGTGGATGAAGTGAAGTCTTTTCTGGATCTGGAGGCTTCTGTCAGTATGGGAATAGCTTTTAACATGCAAAATGAGGCTCATCACTGCAAGCAGGACAAGGAAAAGTCTCTGAACAAAAAAAGCTTCTCCAGCACCTTCAGTGACAGGTTTGTTCCTCCATCTCTCTCTGAATGTGTAATTCACTGTTAAATTAATAAGACACCCAAAAGAACACTTAATTCAAATTATTCAAAATATATTAAAAATGTTAGATAATTTTAAAAACGTTTTTATTTCCTCCAAAAGGGAAACAAACGTGTTTGGTGGCAACACTGAGAATGTCGATCTCCTTTTCTCATCAAATACTGATCCAAAGGCCTATAAGGAGTGGGTTTCATCTCTACCTGCTCACCCTGATGTGATTTCTTACTCGCTCATGCCTCTTCATGATCTGCTGCCAAAGGAGTTATCAATCCGAGCACATTTACGCAACGCCATCAAGGACTACATCCTCCAGAGGGCCCTGGTACACAACTGCACAAGCCCATGTAAGACTGGTGTAAAGACCAACCCTAAGGAACCGTGTAGCTGCAGCTGCCACAACAACCCAGGTGTGGCCCCCAACTGCTGCCCCACTCAGAAAGGCTTTGCTCATGTCACTGTAACTATTATCAAAGCCACAGGGTTGTATGGATATTACATCGATCAGATGGATGGGTATGTCAAGATCCTCCTCAACGGTAAACTCCCAAGAGGAAAGACGTCCATAATCCCAAATAATGACAATCCTATTTGGAACAGAGATTTTCATCTGGAAACTGTGGACCTTTCTCAATGCAGCAGTGTGAAGCTGGAGGTCTGGGATGAGGACAGTTGGACAGATGAAGATCTACTTGGGGGTTGTAGTGTTCCATTGAAAAGTGGAACAAATGAGAATATCTGTAACCTTAATCATGGACTGCTGTATTATAATGTCCAGGTGAACTGCACCACTGGTTTGACTGGTTCTTCATGCATGGAGTACAAGCCTTCTCCCATGGATGCACAGCTGAAGAAAGTGTACATCTCCAGGAATGCTTACTCGATTCCCAGAGACATGCTCCTGGAGATGGGCGTGCTCCTTGATGAACGCATTCCCCGCTTCAACATGAGCAACATCCGCAAAGCTGAAGGATTTGAGTTGTAAACTAACTGTGTTTTTAGAGCAGCTATCGCATTTTCACACCAGCTATCAAAACATTTAAAGAAGACTAGGTTAACAACATTTATCGAAAATCTGTCCTGTTAATATCTGCTGCAGTTTGCTTTTAAAAGCTTAATAAAGTTTAAAGATGCAAAACACTACTGAAATATTTTTTATGAAAGCTTGATGTGTTGAGAATCCATTAAAATACAGCACTTTAGGCACACCCACAAAGCCCACATGACTTACATTTACATTTGCGGCATTTATCAGAAGCTCTTATCCAGAGCGTTGTACAAAAGTGCTTTAAATCTTTAGTAATGAATAAATCTACACTGGTACACAAGATTACACACTTAATATAAATATAACTCTTGAATTCTACAAACTTGGAAAGTGCTAATTTAGGTGTTTCAGGAAGATGAAGGTCTTCAGTTGTCGCTTGAAGATAATCAGGGACTCTGCTGCACGGACATCTAGGGGAAGTTCATTCCACCACCTCGGTGCCAGAACAGAGAAGAGCCTTGAAGAGTACTTATCTCTCCTTCTGAGAGAAGGTGGTACCAGTCGAGCAGTGCTGGAGGATCTCAGACAGCGTGGTGCAGTGCGACATTTGATGAGGTCACTGAGGAGGTCATTGAGGTTATAGAAATTGATTTTAGCTATATTGCATTCAGTAAGTATTTAGACCCCCTTGACATGAATTTTATGTTGCATCCATATGCAGGTCTATTAAGACCATTTAGACACATCCAGAACTTAAAAACAAGCTTCCAAAAATGGTAATAAGCATCTGCTATAAAAGGGCTGGTGTACAATACTAAGGAGACAATAGTTCGCAGCAATGTTAGCATGAACATAGCTTAAAAAAATACTATAAACAGGAAGTGTCTTTTGAATCGGATGTGTCCAGTATTCGGGTGACGGGTGAACGTCTTTTAACAAAAAAAAATTATTCAGTATTCAGTAAGTCCCAGAGGTGGGAGTAAGTCACTAAGTGCAAGTCTCAAGTTAAGTCCAAGTCTTAACATTGCAAGTCAAAGTCAAGTCAAGTCATTCTGTTGTAAGGGTCAAGTCAAGGAAAGTCAAGTCATACTCTTTGTCAAGTCAATTTGCAACTAGGGTAACCTAACCCTAAGTCATCAAGTCATACCAAGTCGCACACAGATTTGTTTGACACATTTTTTAACTCAGGGACTTTTATTACTTATTTAGACACAGAGGGCTGATGATGGGTTACAAAAATGAATAAATTAACTTGTGTGTAATAAAATATCGTTAAGAAGCACTTTAAATCCTCTAAAATAAAAATAAATTAAATGAACAAGTAATCAAGAATTAATAAAACTTTTTCCATCTTGTGCTAGCCCTACATATACAGTGGAACCCGGTTATGTCGATGTCCTAGGGGGTCGCCAAAAAGCATCGAGGTAACCGATGATGAAGATAAATGAAAATCAAAATGGCGGCAGTATATTAACCTTCTTGAAATTTCTTTATGTACATGATATGCGTTAATAAATGAGAATGTGCATGCACGTGTTTTTGGAGGGTTTTTACACAATAGCGTTGCCGCGATTTGTTTGATGAAGGCATGCTATAAAAATACATACAGTACATGTTTATCTGTCAGGAATCCACCTGCCACACCCCCTTCAGCCCCCTTCAGCGTGGCAGGTGCTTTCTCTGCCGCTTTCTGAAGATCCGCTTCAATCGCACACATATGGTGCTCATTTATCATCATCACCAGCTCCTATTTAAACTTCCACACTCTTACTGTCCGTTATTGTTGGTAAATGTTGGTTCGCGGCGGTCATTCTTATCACGCATGCGTATCCCGGTACGTGTCTTCCCACCGGCACTCTCTCAATGGCTGCGCTTTTCTTTCCAAAGCGCACCGCGGATTCCCCCCCGATCCTGCCGGTGTTCATCTATGCTTTTGCTGCTCATCCCACATTCCGTGCCGCGAAGCGCAGCTTTCGCCTCCCGTTCATCGTTTATCATCATCACCAGCTCCTATTTAAACTTCCACACTCTTACTGTCCGTTATTGTTGGTAAATGTTGGTTCACGGCGGTCATTCTTATCACGCATGCGTATCCCGGTACGTGTCTTCCCACCGGCACTCTCTCAAACGGCTGCTCTTTTCTTCCCAAAGCCGCGCCGCGCTCCTACTAACACTACGAACACTAGCACTAACTAACAACAGAGATTCATACAATACAACACCTGTAGCAGCTGTAAGACTTGATTTTTCCGCCACTTCCGTGAGTTGTTCTGCGAGAATTTGGCGGTTCCACTTCAAAAACGTCGACTTAATAGGGTTGTCGAGGTAACCGAGGGCGAGATAACCGGGTTCCACTGTAGTTATTTTGCTGTGATGTCCCCTATGAAAGTGTAAACTAAACATTCAACATTTCAATTTAATCCAATTAGGCCAACGTGAACATGCTTAAAAAGAACATAGAACACAAATCTGGGAATTTCATATTATTGTAAGTTTTTTAGACAGTAGAATGTGCTGATGTTCCCTTCTCAGGAGGAGTCAGAACTACAGCTGTTAAACTGGATCATTTCTATCTATAAATACCATGATGTATTTGTGTAAACATGGAGTGAACAGTCACATGTCCCGATCTCAACATATAGTAATAATAATACCTATACGTGTAAAGTATACTCTGTCATCTCATCAGACACCAAACAATGGGTTGCATACTCAAAGTAGAATATCAATATAAAAAAAAAATAATAAAATCTTACTGTACAAGTGAGGCAGTGGTTTTTAAAAGGTAATTGTGGGAGAGCGTGTGCTCCGGAATGCCGCCCGATCCTCAGCCTGTGCTCGGATTACTTCCTCGAACCGCTGTTCCTGCTCAGCACGCACCTGAAGGAGGGCCTGGTCCTGGGTCTGCTGGAGCTCGGCGATCGCCTTAACGAGCTCCGTCAACGGTGAGGGCTCCGTCATTTTCCTGACCTGCGTCCTTTCCGATCCAGGGTTTCGGCACCACTGTGGGAAAGCGTGTGGATGCGGGAAAAAGTAACGCCACAGCAGGTCAGGTGCAAAGGCTTCACAGCCACATTTTTTTATAAGTCTGCGTGTATGTTCGTTTAGGGTTTTATGCAGCACGCCTTCTGGCTCACGCGTGTACACACACACACCACCGTCTCACACACCCTCTCCTCCTTAAACGCACCCCCAGATCACTGGAAAACAGAGAACACTCATTAGGTCACATAATCTTCAGGTGAGGCAATCCCCCGCCTACCTGCTCCCGGCCCCACCCTCCATTCACAAACCGACGCTCGGCCACGCCCCCGCTGCCACATACCCCCACCGCCCGACTCAGGCCGGGGAGCCGTCCGGCCCGCAACCGACTCCCCCCCCTGGCGTGAGAGGAAGTCAGCCACGACCATCCGCGCCCCCGGTCTGTGGACCACCTCGACCTTGAATGGTTGAAGCGCTAGATACCACCGAGTGATCCGCGCGTTGGCATCCTTCATGCGATGGAGCCACTGGAGCGGGGCGTGGTCCGAACAGAGGGTGAAGGCCCGTCCCAACAGATAGTACCGGAGGGTGAGGACCGCCCACTTGATAGCCAGGCACTCCCTTTCGATGGTGCTGTACCGGCTTTCCTGCACCGACAGCTTACGGCTGATGAACAGCACCGGCTGTTCCTCCCCCTCCACCACCTGGGACAACACGGCCCCCAACCCCCTGTTCAATGCATCAGTCTGTAAAACAGAAGGAAGAGAGAAGTCAGGAGCATGTAAAAGCGGATCACCGCAGAGCGTGGCTTAGACCCGCGTAAAAGCCTGCTGGCACGGCTCCGCCCCTGGACCAGATCTGGCGCTCCCATTTTAGTGAGGTCAGTCAGCGGACAGGTGACTTCCGAAAACATAGGGATGAACCTCCTATAATAGCCCGCCAACCCCAGGAACCGCCTCACCTCCTTTTTGGTCTTGGGTCTCGGACAGGCTGCAATTGCTGCCGTCTTATCTATTTGGGGACGCACCTGCCCGTGACCCAAGTGGAAACCCAGATACCGTACTTCCACCTGCCGGACCGCACACTTCTTCGGCTTCGCTGTGAGCCCTGCCCGTCTCAAGGTCCGCAGGACCGCCCTGAGATGCTGTAGATGCCGCTGCCAATCATTGCTATAAATGACTATGTCATCCAAATAGGCCGCGGCGTACCTGTTATGAGGACGAAAAATCCGATCCATTAGACGTTGAAACGTCGCCGGGGCCCCGAACAAACCGAACGGAAGTGTAACGAATTGGTGTAAACCGAACGGAGTGGAAAAAGTTGTTTTTTCCCAGGACATTGGCGTCAAGGGGATCTGCCAATATCCCTTGGTTAAGTCCAGTGTCGAGTAAAAGCGAGCCGCGCCTAACCGATCAAGCAGCTCGTAGATGCGAGGCATTGGGTATGCGTCGAATTTAAACACCGCGTTGACCTTTCGGTAATCCACACAGAACCGGACCAACCCGTCGCTCTTGGGAACCAAGACCACCGGGCTGCTCCAGTCACTGTGGGACTCCTCGACCACCCCCATGTCAAGCATCGCCTGAATTTCCTGCCGAACCACATTCTTTTTGTGTTCGGGCAGCCGGTACGGGCGACTGCGCACCACGATACCGGGAGATGTCTCAATATGGTGTTCTATAAGGTTTGTTCGCCCAGGCAGGGGAGAGAACACGTCCGCAAACTCCTGCTGTAATCTACCGACCTGCGCTTTTTTGCGATGGCGAGAGGTGGTCTCCACAGGGAACCGAGGCGGATTCTGACCCTTTCCGGAATCACCGTTGCGAGAGACACCGGCGCCACCTCGCTCCATAATTTTAGAAGGTTCAGGTGATATACTTGGAGCACCCCGCCCCTGTCCGTGCGCCGCACCTCATAGTCGACATCCCCCACCCGCCGTGTAACCTCAAATGGCCCTTGCCATCTGGCGAGTAATTTCGAGCTTGACGTGGGTAGTAGAACGAGGACTTTATCTCCCGGTGAAAACTGCCTAAGCCACGCGCCCTTGTCATACAGCCGGGATTGCTGTTCCTGTGCCTGTAGCAAATTCTCCATTGTTAGCTGCCCCAGTGTGTGGAGTTTTGCTCTCAGATCCAGAACGTACTGAATTTCATTTTTCGCGCTAAAAGGTCCCTCCTCCCAATTTTTCCGGAGAACGTCCAGTACTCCGCGTGGCTTACGACCGTACAATAATTCAATCGGGAAGAACCCCGTGGAGGCTTGGGGGACCTCTCATACTGCAAACAACAAGGGCTCGAGCCATTTATCCCAATTCAGTGTGTCCCCGTGTACGAACTTCCGAATCATGTTTTTAAGGGTTCGATTAAAAAAGCTCCACCAGGCCGTCGGTTTGTGGATGATAGACACTGGTGCAAATCGATTTAATTCCCAACAGTTCGCGAGGTGTTCGTCAAGTCAAGTCAAGTCAAGTTTATTTGTATAGCGCTTTTCACAACAGACATTGTCTCAAAGCAGCTTTACACAAATCAACAGTGATGGTGAATGGTGCGAATTTGTCCCTGATGAGCAAGCCGTGGCGACTGTGGCAAGGAAAAAGCTAAAGAGTTCGTGAAATGAACGCCGTGCCTTGATCAGTCAGGATCTTTTTCCGGATCCCAACTCGGGAGATAACGCGGAAGACCGCTTCCCTGCGGCTCTTTGGGACCAACAACTGGGAAGTTTCCTCTCCCGTTCGGGTGTCCTGCGTCACTCGGTATAATCTATCTTTAATCACGGCGAAGTAAGGATAAGAAAACGCGCCATCCGGCCGGATTCGCTGACCATCGATTACTCTCACCTGGTCGAAGGCGTGTTGGAGCGTTTCGTCCCGCGATTGCTCGAGGGGGAAATCCCCGGGGGACATTCCCCGTAGGGCGGAGTCTGCCTGACGCGGAACTGACATTCCCGGCGCCGCCTCCCGAGCCAACATAGCGCACGCCCCCCTCCCGCTTCACCATACCGCAGGACCCATCCACACACACTCCCCTGAGTAAGCGAGGAAACGCGGCCCAATTCGTACCCAAGATTAGCGGATGGGTGAGGCGGGGACTAACCGCCGCCTCCACTCTATGATTTTCCCCCCTAAAACGGACCGAAATTGCCACCAGTGGATATTCGTGAACGTCCCCATGCACGCATCTCACCTTCACCTGACGTGCAGCATTTAAAACCTCACGGTCGCTGGCACTGAACCCATTCCACCGTCCGTGGCGGAAGACGGGCAATGAACTACTCCAACACCACGCGGTCCAGAACCTCGTCCATGCTCCGGCCCTCGTCCCGCAGCCACTGCCGGCACGCATCGCGAAGCTGGTGGGCGAAGGCGAACGGTCGGCCAACCTCGCGGAGCGTCAACGCGTGAAACCGCTGTCGGTGCTGCACCGGTGTCCGCCCCACTCGCTGGAGGATCGCCCGCTTCAGATCAGTGTATTCCAGCATCCAATCTGCCGGCAGTTGCTGAGCAGCGAGCTGGGCTTCCCCGGAAAGCAGCGGCAGCAGGCGGAGAGCTCTCTCCATCCCGGTCCATTCCACGGCGACCGCTACAGC
This sequence comes from Silurus asotus, assembly GCA_024362625.1. Classification (NCBI taxonomy): domain Eukaryota; kingdom Metazoa; phylum Chordata; class Actinopteri; order Siluriformes; family Siluridae; genus Silurus; species Silurus asotus. The sequence continues at coordinate 830,750 of MU551663.1, forward strand.
GTGAACAGCTCCAGGAAAGCCTCCACATCGTCCTGTGCGCCCATCTTCATCAGAGGGATGCTGGGCGGTGGACGGGGGGGGGACGCTCCGGAATGCCGCCCGATCCTCAGCCTGTGCTCGGATTACTTCCTCGAACCGCTGTTCCTGCTCAGCACGCACCTGAAGGAGGGCCTGGTCCTGGGTCTGCTGGAGCTCAGCGATCGCCTTAACGAGCTCCGTCAACGGTGAGGGCTCCGTCATTTTCCTGACCTGCGTCCTTTCCGATCCGGGGTTTCGGCACCACTGTGGGAGAGCGTGTGGATGCGGGAAAAAGTAACGCCACAGCAGGTCAGGTGCAAAGGCTTCACAGCCACTTTTATTTATAAGTCTGCGTGTATGTTCGTTTAGGGTTTCATGCAACACGCCTTCTGGCTCACGCACGCACACACACACCACCGTCTCACACACCCTCTCCTCCTTAAACGTACCCCCCGATCACTGGAAAACAGAGAACACTCATTAGGTCACATAATCTTCAGGTGAGGCAATCCCCCGCCTACCTGCTCCCGGCCCCACCCTCCATTCACAAACCAACGCTCGGCCACGCCCCCGCTGCCACAGTAATGAACCCAACATTGTTTGTTCTGTTAAGAGTTATCCACAAACTATTATGATCATGTTACCCTAGGGCTCATTAATTTTCTAATAGTTTTATTTTTTTACAATATTAAAGATATCAGGTCATGCCCCAGTATTTATGGAGATATTTACCGTACATCAAACCAGATTTATGTATTTGGCTATAACAACTTTAACCCTTGACCACTTCAATGTTAAACTGTGATGTTTGGACAGTTTAAAATAATGCCAATGTGAAGGCAAATTACAGTGAATTGCATTTGCAAAAAATCAAACTGGACAAAACTTCGGTCATTTGTGAGTGATGGGGTTGCATTATCACTCCCCCATGGCTGAATACACGTACAACTGTTGCACTAGATGCTGGAATTGCCATAAACCTGGTAGTCACCTTAAATAAAGAGGGCAATGCATTCCTATTTATATACCAAAACTAAAGAGCATTCTGTCCATCACAAATGTCAAGGTGGTGGTTAAGCTGGATAAGCGGACTAGAGCACTAGGTTACTGTTTTTTTGCGGTAACCATCTTGTCTTGTCCGTGGAGGGATCTGCTATTTTGGCAGGTGGCAAGCGGCTTCCGGATAGCGTCTAGCGGTTTACGCATGCGGAAGAGTAGCTTGGGTTAGCCGACTTATTGGAAAATATATAGTTCATTCTTAAATATATTTAAAAAAATCACAATAATTAAAATAAAACATTCTCCACAAGTCATTTCAAGTAAATAGGCACAAGTTCGAGTCAAGTTTAAAGTCACAAGGAGCAAGTCTAAAGTCAAGTCGAGTCTTTTCAGAGATCTAGTCAAGTAAGTCTCAAGTCCAGAAAATTGTGACTCGAGTCTGACTCGAGTCAAGTCATATGACTCGCGTCGCCCACCTATGGTATTCAGTGCATTTATTCAGTAATTATTTGAAGCATTTATGGTAATATTATGTAGTGCCCCCTTTAAGATCACCATTCAGAGGAATTCAGAGGGAGCAGTAGTGAGAGACTAAATAAACAGACAGACAACAAATGTGTGGTTTAATTATAATAAAGATTTTATATTAAATAATAATAAATCAATTACAGTGGAACCTCGGATTACGAATGCCCCAGCATACGTATAATTTGGGTTACGAATCGCAGTTCATAAAAATCTTTTGCCCCTGGTTATGAACAATATATCGGGATACGAACGTCGCTCACCAAAAAATCGCAGGCAGGTTGGTTGTTTTTGCTCTATCCACACAGCTCGTCACATCAGTTAGCGTCCTGTGTCCCTAGCGAGAGCATCGTGTTACTTATCTGCTTGAACTTTTCCCGGCAGCAGCTTAACAACTCGTTAGTTGATGCTCGTGGAATGATGAGATGGACAACTTGTTTTTATGAAGATAGATTAGCAGGGTTACAGTCTTTTCCGAAGTACAATACCCATAATGAATTTAACTCTGGACTTCAATACCAACTGATAGCAGCCTTAAAGA
>MU551664.1:6389-23889 GCA_024362625.1 Silurus asotus
GGGGCGAGGGGGAAGGGGGGGGGGGAGGAGGAGGAGGGGAGGAGTGTGTGTGTGTGTGAGAGAGAGAGAGAGAGAGAGAGAGAGAGAGGAGGAGAGGAGGAGGAAAGGAGGAGGAAAGGAGGAGTGTGTGTTCTGCTCGGAGATGAAGACGGAAGTCACTGATGATATTCTTACTCTTACAATTAAAGGATATTTCTTGCAGGCTCGTGCGAAACCGGAAATGTCCTTTAATTGTTTGGATAAGTTTATTGAGCGCGCGGAAGTGTGGAGAGATCCTAACAGACCTGATCCAGCTCTTCTTCATCTTCTTCATCTTCCTCATCATCATCATCATCATAATCATAATAAATCGCGTGTCTCCTGCACATGAACTATTCATTAAAGGTCTTTGATGTATTTTTAATTTTGTTTTAGGTGTGTGTGTGTGTGTGTGTGTGTGTGTGTGTGTGTGTGCGTGCGCGCGCGCGCGCAGGGGGGGGCGGGGTCTCAGAGAAATTAGTTTTCTGTGTTGTTGTGTGTGAGGAAGTCGTGATTGTGATGTGTTTGTTCGTTTGTGTGTTTGTTTATGTGTGTTTGTGTGTTTTGTTTTTCTGGTGTTTGTGTGTTCGTGTGTGTGTGTGTGTGTGTGTGTGTGTGTGTGTGTGTGTGTGTGTGTGTGTGTGGAGAGATTTCCGCGACACTGTGTGGTTTGTTAGCGAGGTTGAAGGATTGCTGCAGATTTGCCGGCGCATAAATATTGGCACTTATTGAGCTGGAGCGCGGAGATGGACAGATATGGATGAGAAGAGAAGAAAAAGAAGATCAACGGAGTGTGATGAGAAGAGAAAGTGCGCCCCTGCTGGACTGAGATTTAATCACAACACAATTCGAGAGTGAGGAAACAATCACATGCATGTCACGTGTGCTGTTGCGGTTTTCACGTGTGAGGACATGAGTATTGAGAGATGACACGCATGTGAAAGTGCAAAATGTTGATGAAGAGCCAGAGGTCCTGAATACACCTACAGGAAAAATACAGGAATCAGAATATACAACAAAACCTGTTGTTGTTTTTTTAAAATAGAATTTCATGAGAAAGAAAAAAGTCAGGAGTCAAAACCTGCACATGGGAATGTTATTTTAGAGTGAAAACCAGAGCTGTGAAATAAATCAATTATCTGAAAACAAAAAAGGTGAAAATTATTTAATCATATAACAAAAAAGTCAAAATTCATATTTAAAAAGTGAAAATTATTTATTCATATTTAACGAAGTGAAAAAAGAAAAAAGTTGAGATTTGAATGTGCTTGAAAATGTTGTGATTTATATTATTTTTTAAATCACATGGAAAATACATCACATGACTAAAAATAAATAATTTAATCAAAAAACAGTAAATATAAAAAAAAGCGAAAAAATAAATACATTGTTGTTCAAAAAAGAAAAAACGTGAAATAAACAAATATGTAAAAAAAAATGGAAGTAAAAAAAAAATGTGTGAAACAGAGATGGCTTGGAATGACACGTGAAAACGTAATTATTGTGTGTATATAACACGTGAATCGCTTTACTGTTCATACAAATGTTCTGAATTGATGAGTCGGAGATAAAATGATAAAGAATGTGGTTTTGTTACTATATTATTATGATTATTATTATGATTATTATTATTATTATGATTATTATTATTATGATATTGTGGTTATTATAGTCAGCTTTCAGGCTGCTTGATTTTTAATTGGATGAAAAACATCCTCAGCACAAAAACACTTAAAAATCTGACTTTCCATAAATAAATAATCAGCTACTTGTCTGTAATAAACAGTAAAAAATGTTTTCAGTATGAGGCTTTTCATGTGAAGTTCTTGAAGATTTGGGTTTTTCTGGAATGCTTTTAAAGAAAAGAAAATGATGGTGTGATGGTGCACCAAAGTGAATATTTAACTAAATGAATATTTTTTTTAAAAAAAAATGAACAAAAAGAGAAAGAAATAAAGAGAAAACGATGATCTGAAAAATCATTAGGCTCCAAAATCCTTTCATTCACGTCAAACATCACGTCTCGCTAACACCCTCATCATTTTCATATCATTAATAAGATCGACTAGGTTTTATTATCTCCATCAAGCCATCTGTCCATTTCCAGCACTATGGTAAGGAGAAACCCTGCTGTACAACACTGCTGAGGCTCGTCTCGGCTCGTCTCATCTCATCTCATCTCAGCTAGGTAGTGATGTGTGAGGTGATGAGTGTGATGGAGCTGATGGAGATATCAATGTGAAAGTTGGAGATTTGGAAGCTGATGGGTTTGAACAGAAATAACTTTTTGTCCAATATGAGGGCTTCCACAACTACTGACCAAATCCATATGATGTGAAGAAACACTCAGTTAAAGAAAGAGAAAAGCTCCATCATTACTGTAAGACTGAAGCTCCACCGTTTACATGGATCCCCAAGTGCAGTCTCCAAAACCATCAAACACTATGATGAAACAGGCTCTCATGAGGACCATCCCAGGAAAGGAAGCCTAAGAGCTACCAGCCTCAGAAATCGACACATATTTCATCATCTACTGTTCAGAGGAAACTACGCAAGTCAGGTATTTGTGATCAAATCGTGACAAATAAACCATAACTTTATGAAGAACCACATGCAGAAGAGACTTTCTTTTGCCAAGAAACACAAGGAATGGACATTAGATCAATGGAAATGTGTAGTTTGGTCTGATTAGTTCAAATATTTGGTTCAAACCACCGTGTCTTTGGTAGACGTACAGAGGGTGAGGGTGATGGACGGTTCCTGAATGTGTGGTTCCACTGTGAAGCATGGAGGAGAAGATGTGTTGCTGGTGACACTGTTGGTGATTCGGTCTAAATTAAGGACACACATAACCAGCATGGTGACCACAGCGTTCTGCAGCGACACGTCTGGTTTACACTTAGTGGGACCTTCATTTGTTTTCCAACAGAACAGTGACCTCAAACACACCTCGAGATTCTGCTACAGAACCAAAGTTCTCCTGCATGACACCATATGTGTTCGTTCATCGTTTAAATTCCTCCGTTTTAATGGACGATGTTGAAAACAAGAAAAATCAAGAAAAACACTGAAGGAGAAGGTGTTTAAACCTTTAACTGGTTCTGTGTATAAATAAAAACACACACTTCTGATCACGAGTTCAAATCCAACACTGCCAAGCTGCCATCGCCGGGGCCCCTGAGTGAGGCCCCTAACCCTCATCTTTCTATCAGGTGTTTAAATGACGTAATTGTATGTATTCTGTAGAAAAGCATCTGCCAAATGCACTAAATCTGAAGTCAATATAATAAAATAAAACTGAAAGTGTACAAACCACACGGCAAAGAAGAAGAAGAAGAAATAAACCTAAAGGTTACACGTGTTGAACATGTTTCTTTTTTTATTATTATTATTTCTTTTACTGAAGCTCATTCCTCTCTAACAAACAGAGAGAAAAAATTGAAGAAATGGGACGACATCACAAACAACATAAGTGCCTACAGTGCTTTCAAAAACCTGCACAGACGTCAGGAATGAAAAAAAATTCCATTATGGCTTCAGTATGGGGGAAAATGGGGGTAGTTGAGAAAAGAGAGAGAGAGAGAGAGAGAGAGAGAGAGAGAGAGAGAGAGAGAGAGAGAGAGAGAGAAAGGACTGGACGAGGACAATTACCTTCACACAAAGGAGAAAAGTGCATTGAAGAAATGAGGACCGACAGATGCATCAGGGATTTAAATATAAAAGTTACATCAGTATTTATTGAGTGTAATAATAAAAGTCGAGGTTCCAGCTGAAGTGGATGAACACCGGACAGTCTGAATGATTACATCAGCACTTTTAGAGCCTGACCCACAGGAGGAGGTTAAACTCATACAACGCTCAGGTTTGTGTGTGTGTGTGTGTGTGTGTGTGTGTGTGTGTGTGTGTGTGTGTCCAGGTAAGTATGAACTTTAAATATGAGGTATTACAGTTTTCTCAGTGTTTCTCGAATCATCTGTAATATCTGGAAACCAGTAAAGTGCATTTTCCAAAACAATGTGTACAAACGGCACAGTACGATGGATTTCTCGCAAAAGCCTGTATTTTTCTCAAAACCCTTCGTTCATCTCTCAAAAGTAAGTGTTTGTGTCTCGTTCCCATCTGAATAACAAGTTCTTTTGTCATTGTTAAAAAAACGCAAGGTCGTCATATTTAGTCGTGATGTCAGTATGACGCTGCACAATTTTCATTATTTTTTTATATTAACTACAGTTTTTATCCCAATGATTGAAAAGCACGAGTCTGAATTTCTTCTGAAGGTATCTAGGAAGTTCAGCATCTTTAATATATTTGATTTCTATTGATTGCATGAGAACAAACAGGATTCACACTTTAACTGTACTCTATTAGTGTCTGTTTATTTCTTGGTTGTTTATTTATTTTCAGAATGTATCATTCAGTGTTTTGCTCTGTTTCTATTCGCTCACCAACTGAAGGTTCACAAAATTCATGACCTGTTTTTCAGAATTACTGGACAAGGTTCACCTGAACAATTCATCAATTCATTAAACATCTACCAAAAAAAGTGTTTAACAGAAATCTAAGTTTGGCAGATTATGACTACTGGTTTACCCTAGTGTGTGAGTGTGCAGTTTGTGTATGAGGTATAAGGTTTGAGAATCAGGTTTGAATAAAAGGTTTAAGGTTTGAGTATAAAGTATCAGGATTGAGTATGAGGTAGAAGGATTAAGATATGTGTTGAAAATTATGCTTAAATGTGAGGTTTGAGTTTTGTATATTAAGTAGGAGGTTTGAGTATAAAGCATCAGGTTTGAGTATGAGGTTTGAGTATGAGGTTTGAGTATAAAGCATCAGGTTTGTGTATGAGGTTTGTGTATAAGGTTTGAGTATGAGGTTTGAGTATGAGGTTTGTGTATGAGGTTTGAGTATGAAGCATCAGGTTTGAGTATGAGGTTTGTGTATGAGGTTTGAGTATAAAGCATCAGGTTTGTGTATGAGGTTTGAGTATGAGGTTTGTGTATGAGGTTTGAGTATGAAACATCAGGTTTGAGTATGAGGTTTGTGTATAAGGTTTGAGTATGAGGTTTGCGTATAAAGCATCAGGTTTGTGTATGAGGTTTGAGTATGAGGTTTGTGTATAAGGTTTGAGTATGAAGCATCAGGTTTGAGTATGAGGTTTAAATATGAGGTTTAAATATGAAACATCAGGTTTGAGTATGAGGTTTAAGTATGAGGTTTAAGTATGAAGCATCAGGTTTGAGTATGAGGTTTAAGTATGAGTTTTAAATATGAAACATCAGGTTTGAGTATGAGGTTTAAGTATGAGGTTTAAATATGAAACATCAGGTTTGAGTATGAGGTTTGAGTATGAGGTTTGAGTATGAAGCATCAGGTTTGAGTATGAGGCTTAAGTATGAGGTTTGAGTATGAAGCATCAGGTTTGAGTATGAGGCTTAAGTATGAGGTTTAAATATGAAACATCAGGTTTGAGTATGAGGTTTGAGTATGAGGTTTGAGTATGAAGCATCAGGTTTGAGTATGAGGTTTAAGTATGAGGTTTAAATATGAAACATCAGGTTTGAGTATGAGGTTTGAGTATGAGGTTTGAGTATGAAGCATCAGGTTTGAGTATGAGGTTTAAGTATGAGGTTTGAGTATGAAGCATCAGGTTTGAGTATGAGGTTTAAGTATGAGGTTTAAATATGAAACATCAGGTTTGAGTATGAGGTTTGAGTATGAGGTTTGAGTATGAGGTTTGAGTTTAAGGTTTGAGAATGAAGCATCAGGTTTGAGTATGAGGTTTGTGTATAAGGTTTGAGTATGAAGCATCAGGTTTGAGTATGAGGTTTGAGTTTAAGGTTTGAGAATGAAGCATCAGGTTTGAGTATGAGGTTTGAGTATGAGGTTTAAATATATAACATCAGGTTTGAGTATGAGGTTTGAGTCAGTTCACTGTTCACTGTTAACTCAATACTCATGCAAATCATATTCAGTGATCATTTTTCAGGTTTCCTCCAAGCGTCAGAGGGAGAACTGTTTAAACGTTTTTAGTTAGAAATAATGAAATCTCTTTTTGTTTATTAAACGGATGATTACAGTCGTGAGTAAATGTTTTTGATCAGCTTTATTGCAGCAGTATTATATTGTAATCTAGTTTATACATTGAAATCTCAGGGCATTGTTCTCAATTTAGCACCCAGTGATAACAATACAGAAAACATTACCAAATGCTTCTTTTATTTATTGATCCCATTGAGTTTATTCTTTTGTTCTACAATTGGAATTGTGAGTAATAAAATAATGGGTAAATATATAGAGGAATAGATGTGGTATGTTTAAAAATTTCACCCCTATAGAAGCCTGCTGTGATGCTGTGGTATCTCCAGGGGCTTCATGGGACCAGCCCAGACAGAGGATTTCAGCAAAGAGGACACACCAACACACACTGGAAAAAAAGAAAGGCTACAGTTTAAAAGATAAGGACAGCTGCACTACAAATTCAGCACTATGTAGTGTTCATTTTTTACAATTATTAGTTACTAAATTCAATTGAAGCTGAAATACTGTCGTTCTCTGGAGTGAATTCCCCTTCATCTTCTACTACATCTGCCTCCACTTCACCAGGAGGGTGTGTAGTCAAATGGTCATAAAAAAAGCCATTTGGACACTGGAATGAGTATGTATTCGTACACATCCAGATGTGCTATCCTGAGATAACAAGAAAATAAAGTTCAGAACGCTTTTACTCATTAATGTAAATGTTCTTAATACAAACAAGGAGAAATGGTTATTCAGTCCCAAATGTTCATACAGAAGATGACATTTCTTAATTACATTATAATCAGACTCTTGGGCTTGGCTGCATGTACACCGTGTTGACCGTCTACACAAACACACACAGGCCGCTAAGCAATCCGATACCGAGTGCAATTAGACAGGAGGAAATTGTCTCGGAATTGTGGAGCAGCATTAGAGACTCAGTGCAGGTCCAGTGACCCGTTGGGGAAAAAAACATGATTTATTTGCAACGTTGTGGAGCAAGAAGTGTTTGTAATAGCTTTCCTCTCACCTGAACAAAGTGTACGTGCAGCACAGAGCCAAAGGACAACAAACCCAATATCTGTTAGGCACGACTAATTTATTAGGACCTCATTAAAAACTGTTGAACTTACACTAATACGACATCACTTCCGCTCACTGACTAATAAACATCTCTACTGTGAAACAGGTCTCAGTTCGGCTTGGAAAGTGCGTTGGATTTGTTCTATCAAAATGAAAAGTGATCAAATAAAAACATTTCAACGTAATAGTGTAATAGTGTTTGCTATTTTGCGGTACATCCGTATGGAATTGATCCACAGTTCAGGAGGAATTCTTTTAAGCAAACATGTGAAATCTCTGCACTTAAACATGAACAGAATGTAATTTGAGTGAAGACTGAAGTATTCAAACCCCTGTGTAAAGATGCTCTGGGTTACCACAGGAGAGGTTCAGTGATCCTGACCCCCGAAAATAACACAGTATTGCATTAGCATTTAGAGCAGTTGAAAAATGCCTGTATTCAGAGATACTTAAAATTATCTCATTTCTACAACAGAGCATTTGAGGGTTAAGGGCCTTGTTTAAGTGCTCAGGAGTGGCAGATTGACAGTGGTGGGATTTGAACTTATGACCTTCCAATCAAAAGTCCAGGGTCTTAACTGGAATAATAGATATGCTCAAGTGTATGCAGTATTTGGACACTAGAAGGTTCACAAGCTCCAGTCTACACAATTTTCCAAATCTACACAATTCCTAGTCTACAACAGAAAGGTCCACATTATTAGCTCTGGTGTTCAGAGACGGTTCAGAAGGAAGCAGCCTGGTGACGCAGAACTACAGGAAGTAGAAGAGTAGGTTCTCAGTCATGGAACATTTTTTACCACCGTACCATATATCATCACATCAAAGACATACTAGGCTGGGGGTTAAGTAGACTGGGGTTATGTAGGCTTGGGGTTGTGTAAGATGGGGGTTGTGTAGGCTGGGGGTTGATTAGACTGTGGTTGTTTAGCCTGGGGGTTAAGTAGGCTGGGGGTTGATTAGACTGTGGTTGTGTAGGCTGGGGGTTGAGAAGGCTGGGGGTTAAGTAGGCTGGGGGTTGATTAGACTGTGGTTGTGTAGACTGGGGTTTGTGTAAGATGGGGGTCGTGTAGGCTGGGGGTTGATTAGACTGTGGTTGTGTAGACTGGGGTTTGTGTAAGATGGGGGTCGTGTAGGCTGGGGGTTGATTAGACTGTGGTTGTGTAGACTGGGGTTTGTGTAAGATGGGGGTCGTGTAGGCTGGGGGTTGATTAGACTGTGGTTGTGTAGACTGGGGTTTGTGTAAGATGGGGGTCGTGTAGGCTGGGGGTTGATTAGACTGTGGTTGTAGACTGGGGGTTGTGTAGGCTGGGGGTTGTATAGATCTGAACTAATGGAACAGAAAAGTCCACAGTACAGATGTTTCTGTGAGTGCCTTGATTGAATCTTACAGCTTGGATAGAACATCTGCCTACGCGTTTATTACATTGTACTGGTTGCTTCATTGTTAGGAAACAAAAACAGTGTAATGATATCAATTGTGTTGTGCTGCTGTTGTTTACTGGCTCTTTTGTAAGCACACAAATAGACGCCCTCTCGACTCTCCACTGCCTGCTTTTTAAATTAATCCTAGTTATTGTTCAAACCCCTGGCCTCCATTAATGCCACAAATGGCTTGGGTATTGCACAGCTGTGGCTGCCATATGTGCTGCAAAACAAACTGTCATTTCCTCTTACAGAACGTCAGCTACTGCTCACGCCACACACACTGCACTGCTTCAAAACCATGCCTGCTACGTTCCTGACTGATGAGTGCGTGCCACTTTAGTCGTTAAACAACATCTAAAGATTCAACCAGTCGTACCAGGTTAGCATCTAATCAGGTCTGTCAGTGTATTATTGGTGATGACCTTTTCATGCTAACACCATGTGGCTAGCACTAGCAGCTATCCGGTTGTATTTGCCAGTTTAGCTATTAGGTACCATAATCAGTGATATTTATGTAAAACATCCAGTCGTCAAAATTGAGTGTATTAGCATGGTGATTGGGGTTAGCATAGTGGTTGGGGTTAGCACGGTGGTTGGGGTTAGCATGTTGGTTTGGGTTAGCATGGTGATTGGGGTTAGCATGGTGGTTCAGGTTAGCATGGTGATTGGGGTTAGCATGTTGGTTTGGGTTAGCATGGTGGTTTGGGTTAGCATGTTGGTTTGGGTTAGCAAGGTAATTGGGGTTAGCATGGTGATTGGGGTTAGCATGGTGGTTGGGGTTAGCACGGTGGTTGGGGTTAGCATGGTGATTGGGGTTAGCATGGTGGTTCAGGTTAGCATGGTAACGTTTTTTAAATGGATTAAAAATGGGCATGTAATTTTTTTTAATGAATAGAAACTAACTGTGATATAAGAGGAATAAAATCCCTGGTCAGGTGATTTGAGGTGGTGACAGTAACTTTGCTTCCTCAGATCATCACGTTGTTGATTATTTTCCTGTTACGGCGTGACTCATAGTGTGTTATTCTTTATTCAACTCCCTGAAAAAGAACTATGCAGGAACACTTGCACACGTTCGTAAAGGTTGCCTTCCTCTATAAACGAAGTTTATTCTCCAGCTTTTAGATTATTTATAGTTTTGTTTTATTGCTGTGTTACTCTCATTTAGCGAGAGCTCCTGAACAGACACTAAAACAGTCACGTGATTTACGAGAAATGCGAATCAGTACGTGGACGTGAACAAGGACGATTCACAAAAACATCAGAACATCAAACAGAAGCGTGTTAACAGTTCGGTGTATATGAAGGATATCTGCTTGGTTTAAACTGGTTTGCTGTGTGAAATCTGCACAAGGTGAATATGATTAATACACGTCTCTGATAAGAAATGATGTTTGAACTGCAGTAGATCGATGCCGTAGCCGTTTAGTGCCGCAGGAAGACCGAGGCCATGTTACATTCCAAAACCTTGCCGGTCTCACGGTCCACCAGTTCTTCTCTTTCTGCCTTTTTCTGCTTTTGTAAGCTCTTAAGATTTGACTTCCAATAGAAATCCTATTGGCTGCACTCATTATGCACACCCACTCAGTCTTCGCTGAGATTCGAAATAGCTCCCCGGTGCCATGCGAGAAAATACTGCATGCAAATGTGGGAAACTTTGTTCTCCTGTGACAAATTACATTCATCATCATCATCATCTCTGCCGCAGCTCATTGCCAAGTCACCGCTCACGCTAAATACAGTAGGAGCAGGACTCAATAAGAAATGCATCTTTTTTTTTCCCTCTCCGCATAAATTTTCCGTGCAGTTCAGAACAAACACGGAATGAAATGAACAGCGTTCTTAAAAACCGCACCAGGCGAAAATCTCGATGAAGAGTAATTATTGTGGTGGGATTTATTTCAAGTGGATGATGAAGAAGGAAGTGTATGCTGTTATTATACCCTGAAATGCATTTCGAAATGCCACTGACAACATGCAATCATGGCATCACGGTCCAGCACTTTCACCACACGTCCACAATAAACATTTATATTCTCATTGTGTGAAAATCCGACGTGATCACTCGTACGCTACACAATATAAACAAATCCGGTGACTGTTTGATTGCTTTTGTTTGTTTCCTTCATACGTGGTTTGAAAGAGGAATTAAATCCTGTCAAAAATATAAGAAATCAAGTGTAAAGACTGCCCACCTGTGCATACGCATAAATATCTACACTCACCATGTTACATCTGATCCTCAACCACTGCTCAACTGGTCCCACCATCTCTCCAGGTACCAGAAGACCTGCTTCTGGATTCTTCTCTGTTATGGTATTGTGGTGGTGGAACAAACTTCCACTTGATGTCCAAACAGCTGAGTCTCTAGCAGACACCTTCCAGAGATTCTTAATGATGCAGGTTCTAGTTTTTGAAGAATTTTCACTCCCAACAGAGTTTGAGACTGATGAACTTCTCACACTGCGTCCTAATAAACCTGCATTCGAAGGTATTTATTAATGGAGACCTCAAAGTGCTTAGTAAATCATTCCATATAAGGATGTCTGCCAAATGCTGTAAAGATTTCAATGCACTTTCCATCTGAATGTCTGTGGAACATCTCCCACCTCATGCCTGTAGTTGAAAATTCACTACGCGTGATATTTGATATAACGGGAAGAACGTTTCAGCATTCTGTGGTGTGGAAAATCTCCTGAGAAGTTTCTTGTACTGGACCTTTTACAGTACAATCGGTACAGAAGATCCTTTGCATCTCTTTGAATCTTAAAGCCCACTAGAATTGAAGAATATGTGAATGGCACAGTAACAGAGAGGAAGGACTTTGACTCGGGGCAAGGATCGACGTGAGGAGAGGATTTAAACCAGGTCTTGGCGAACAAAGCAGAAATGTGATCCAGGATCAAAGTCGTTGTTAGAAAAACAGTCAATAGTGTGAGCGAGGCCAATGAGGGATTACACTAACACAACATCAAATAAACAGTCAGGCAGAACAAAGCAAAGGTCCAGAAGTTCCACATGGACTGAGTGGTAAGAATTCACAATGCACATGAAGCGCTTCAATATTCGAAATCCAGGAACTCACCAGGAAGTGCTAGCAGGAGTTTGCACTGGTATTCTAATGGCACTGACATCCGCTAGCAGGAAGTGGGCGGGGAGGGGGCGTGTCCTGAGTTTGTGTTTGGTTAATTACATCTCACGTGTCACTCTGTAACTCATCTAAAAATGTTTCACACTTCCGTTCCCCCTAAAAGTTGCTCATCCACACTGAAACATCTAAAACGTTTCCGTAAACTTGAACGTATTCGAGTCGACGTGGCCAGTGTGTCAATATTTTTCTATATAAACATACGTTTGATTCCTGATAGACACGTTTAGTCGTGTAAATAGAAATCAAACATCTAAACAGGGGAGCAGAAGTGCTAATAAATGCACAGCTTTCTTCTGTGTTGGATTTTATATCATCCATCATCCTAATTAAATACGTGATAAAATATACTCCATGCTGTTTATTGCAGATTTCACACAAACTCCTGATGTGTTCCGTGATCAACCACGTGGCCATGTTTTCAGTCAGTCCGTTTCCTTAGGAGTTCCACAGCTGGGATTTTCTGCACATATCAAAAATATCAATGACACAAAAACTCAGATCTGCTTTTTTGAGTCGGGTTACGCCCCTGGTTACAGTCAGCTCTCTTCAGAGACACGTCTGATCACTTTACTCCATGTACATTTTCCTGATACAACATTCAAACATGTTGGAATACAATCAAGAGAAATAAATCCCAATTTCCAGCACATTCCGTATGATAATTCACTAATCAGATAGGAAGTGTGTGAGGATTGGAATAACCCCGAACTCGACATGTACAGCTTTAGTGTAAGATCATCAGGGAATATTATCATTCTGATTGGCATTTATCTTTATCATGTTGGATGTGTGAAAAAATGCGATACAGAAGGTCATCGGCGCTTCTGCTTTCATTAAGCTAAAAATTGAGATGAAACGTGTTTGGCGTCGCTCTGGTCCTGGTCAACGCGTTCTTACTTGAATGGACGGTGCAGATCATCAGGATCGAGCTGGAGTTTATTGCTAATATAACTATACAATATCAGTTCAGGATGTCATGTTTAGATGTTTATATATTAATATTTATCTTCTCTAAATAGTTTTGTGTTGGTTATTCCTCTACAATATCGCCATGTTAGACTTCACATTTTTCAGTGTGGAATAGCTCCTATCTTCTTCTCCTTTCAGCTTCTTGGGGGTCACCATCTCACCATACTCATCTGTCCTCTACACCAACTACCTGCATGTCTTCCCTCACCACATCCATAAACCTCCTCCCTGATCTTCCTCTTTTCCACTTTCCTGGTGTCTCCATCCTCAGCATTCTCCTACCAAAATACCCCATGTCCCTCTTTGCAAACATCATAGTCCACGGAGACTCCTGTCTGACCTCGTCCTTCAACCTGTCCATCACCACTGCCAACAGGAAAGGGCTCAGAGCCGATCCTTGATGCAGTCCAACCTCCACCTTGAACCAGTCTGTCTAGTTTTTTGCTCCTATGTTTCACTACATTACATAAGACAGTGAAGAAAACGAGCGTTGTTTATGTTGGACAGGTAAATACTGTAAAACAATCACTTTACATTACACACCAGTGTGTGAGATCGATGCCTGTCTATACGCTGATATTTCACAGCAATCATCTTCATTCAGAGTGATTTCAAAGCCGGTGTAGAAACCCGACTTCATTCACTATGTATAAAAAGGAGCTTATTTGTGGCCTGCTTCTGGCTCGTGTGCAGGAACGTATTGAGGTTTATAAGTATTGATCTTCAGACCCACTCCTTTGGCCTTGTTCTCTAAAAAACCCTCGTCAGGTCCCAGAGCTCTGATTCTCTTTGACCTGTAAATATCTGATCCTCTTTGTAGGCTAAACATATTGACCTTCATCACTCACTTAATGCCTATTCCCTTCACTAGGACTTTCCACATCCAGTTTTCTAACATCTCCATCTTTTCCGCTACAATGAGCTCTCACTCGACACCATCCAATGACAACATACCGTCGTTCTCTAATCCTCAACTCCACCGAAACATCTAGCGGTTAAATAATAAATCAAATCATGAATAACAGAGAGCTTTCTGAAGTATTGCACCTCAATTTCAAATGCTTGCAGCACCACCAAGCTGCCACTGCGGGGCCCCTGAGCAGGGCCCTTAACCCTCACCTGCTTAGATGATGTCATTGTAAATCACTTTGCATAAATGTAAATAAATGTAAAGGAATAGGTTACAGTGATATCCTGTATTTATATTTAATAAACTGCATATTTTATAAATGACTCAGTATTTTCTCATCAGATTTTTATTTTTTTTATCGTTCTGTTCATGCAGTCCTCAGATCTTTCACACACTCGCTCTCATACACACCTCCATTGCCTTTTTATAATCTTGTGTATCTTAATTTATGTAAATATTTAAATCCCTTATCAGTTTGTGAAATCTTCCCTTTTCTTCCCTTCCGTCTTCTCCACAATGTTCTCGTCTTCTCACATGGAGATCAGCAGAATCAAAGGTTCAGTCCTCACAAAACATTCATTAGGTATTGTGGCATGATTCTTCATGGTATTGATATCGTATCATCATATCGTCCAGATGATCTTATCACCACTCTGCAACTTACTAAATGAGTTCCTCTGCTCTCCTGAGGCTGTTTCTTCATCTGTTACAGCATTTCTCTTTTCCTCCTCCTGCTCCTCCTCATCCTTCTTCTTCTTTGATTATGAAAACCATACATCATCATTTCTGACATATCATACATCATCATTCGCCAGAAGGACCTGAACAAGTTTCACTTTTTGACTGCCTAAACTTTTACAGGATCAGAGTGAGGGTCTCAGATTGAGGGTCTCAGAAAGAGTGTCTTAGAGTGAGGGTCTCAGAAAGAGTGTCTCAAAGTGAGGGTCTCAGAAAGAGTGTCTTAGAGTGAGGGTCTCAGAAAGAGTGTCTCAGAGTGAGGGTCTCAGAAAGAGTGTCTTAGAGTGAGGGTCTCAGAAAGAGTGTCTCAGAGTGAGGGTCTCAGAGAGAGAGTCTCAGAGTGAGGGTCTCAGAGAGAGAGTCTCAGAGTGAGGGTCTCAGAGTGAGGGTCTCAGAAAGAGAGTCTCAGAGAGAGAGTCTCAGAGTAAGTCTCAGAGTGAGGGTTCCAGAGTGAGAGTCTCAGAGTGAGGGTCCCAGAGTGAGAGTCTCAGAGTGAGGGTCTCAGAGTGAGGGTCCCAGAGTGAGGGTCTCAGAGTGAGGGTCCCAGAGTGAGGGTCTCAGAGTGAGGGTCTCAGAGTGAGGGTCTCAGAGTGAGGGTCTCAGAGTGAGTCTCAGAGAGAGTTTAAGAGTGAGGGTCTCAAAGTAAAGGTCTTACAGTGAAGAGTGAGGGTCTCAGAGTGATTGTTGGCGTGAGGGTTTTAGAGTGAGGGTTTCAGAGTAAAGTTCTGGCCAGAGTTTAGTTTAAAATGTATGCAGTAGATATTTTCAGAAGATCTCAAAAGACATCTTTAGGAAGTAAAATATACAGAGTGAGGGTCTCAGAGGGTCTCAGAGTGAGGGTCCCAGAGTGAGGGTCTCAGAGTGAGGGTCTCAGAGTGAGGGTCTCAGAGTGAGTCTCAGAGAGAGTTTAAGAGTGAGGGTCTCAAAGTAAAGGTCTTACAGTGAAGTTTGCAGCGTGAGGGTCTTGGAGTAGATCTTAGTGTGAGGGTCTCAGAGTAAAGGTCTCAGAGTAAAGGTCTCAGAGAGAGAGTCTCAAAGTAAATCTCAGTGTGAGGGTCTCAGAATGAAGGTTTCATAGTGCAGGTATCAGAGTGAAGGTCTCAGAGTGCAGGTCTCAGAGTGAAGGTCTCAGAGTGCAGGTCTCAGAGTGAAGGTCTCAGAGTGTAGGTCTCAGAATGAAGGTCTCAGAGTGAAGGTCTCAGAGAGAGAGTCTCAGAGTAAATCTCAGTGTGAGGGTCTCAGAATGAAGGTTTCATAGTGCAGGTCTCAGAGTGAAGGTCTCAGAGTGCAGGTTTTAGAGTGAAGGTCTCAGAGTGAAGGTCTCAGAGTGAAGGTCTCAGAGTGAAGGTCTCAGAGTGATTGTTGGCGTGAGGGTTTTAGAGTGAGGGTTTCAGAGTAAAGTTCTGGCCAGAGTTTAGTTTAAAATGTATGCAGTAGATATTTTCAGAAGATCTCAAAAGACATCTTTAGGAAGTAAAATATACAGTAGACTGATGCTACACCAAAGCTGCTGCATTCTCCTGCTGATTTTTCTTTTACAGTAGCATTTTATCCTGGTCTCAGGTGGAGGTGGATCTGCAATCTATATTGGTAACATTGTGTGTGAGGTGAGACCACAACCTGCATGTGACACCAGGAGCTTCAGTTTTCACAGTTTATTTAAATGATTATAGTCACATGATAAATAATCACTTATCACCATTTTACAGAAGAATAATCAAAGATCACTAACACGACAAATGTCTGGACTGTGGACTGAGATGTTTTCATGCCCTTCGATGAGTCTTGTGACAGACACCAAATCCCCCCTAAATCTTCTTTTAGCCCCAAAAAGCCACTTTGTGTAATTACACAGCTATTTCCAATCTAATCTCTCTGCACGTGTGGAAGCTTCTCTCTGTGCATTTTGCTGCGGGTTGTTCATGACTTGAGTGTGTTCGAGAAATCTCCACACACATCTTCTCAAAGCTCTCTACAGAACATAGTGTATCTAAATCCACCCTTTCACCACATGTCAGATCTGTTCGGTCTAAATTTGAAACACTTGTGTGTATTTTGAGATTTCTGCGAGATCTCACCGCGGCTCCACTCTGGATAATTCAAACATCTAGAGCCTCTAGCAATGCAGTGAGCATCACTGACTGGTTCAGGAACTCTGATCTGTGAGTAGGAGTGAGGATGAGGAACCGAAATCTACACCAACGTTCCTCGAGTTCATTTCTTATCCGCATTCCACATTCTTTTGCTGCTGATATCCATAAAGCTGATCTCACCTTCTCCAACGTTTAAGGATGATTGTGATTTCGATATTTACAAACATGTTTGATTTTCTCACGGATCATCTGACCATCTGCTGTCATGAGAACATTTATACACAGGATTTTGAACAGATTAATAGTAATAATAATAATAATAATAAAGACCTCCTCCATGGGCCTCTTCTATCATCTTCTTCCATCAAAAAACATAATCACTGCTCTTTTCTTTAACTTTCTAAGAATCCTGGAAGTCCTGGATCCTGGAAGTCCTGGGTCCAGGTGTCCTGGAAGTCTTCTTTTCTAAGCATGTTGAGCATCTTCTGTGATTCACGTTGGATCTCAGCAATGGCGTCAAAACGGCGACCTTTGAGCTGCATCTTCATCTTCAGGAAGAGGGCGAAGTCCGCAGGAGGCGAATCTGGTGATTAGGGTGTGTGCTGAAGTGAGATGGTGTGGATTGTTCTCCGATGATCATCATGCACGAGTTGATGAATGGTTTCCACATTATCGGGAGGTTGAGCTGGTCGAAGGTCTTCCTGGTCTCTTGTCACTGCTGAAGCTACGTCTGGACAACAGAAAAAAGAGTGAACATTTCAAGCTCCTTTTTCCAGAAATGATTAAATCCAGTACTGAATCCTGCTCTTGAACATGGTTGCGATCTGGAGTTTTTGGCAAAAACAACTATGTTTTGGCATGAATTATTCTGGTACTTGGCAGAATTCATGATCTCATTAATCTTCACAAGAGCTCCTCAATCACCAGCCACAAAACAGTCTCAAAACACTGATGGTACTTTGACGGAGTTTTTTCTTCTCTTCTCGTCTCCATTTAATTACTGAATCTGCCTTTAATTCACCTTTATTTTTCTCAGATCTGATCTCATGATTCCAGTTTTCCTCCACAAACAAGCGGCAGAAGATGTTTTTC
>MU551664.1:27304-43580 GCA_024362625.1 Silurus asotus
GTGAGTAAATGAGTGAGTGAGTGAGTGAGTGAGTAAATGGGTGAGTGAGTGAGTGAGTAAATGAGTGAGTGAGTGAGTGGGTGGGTGTGTGAGTAAATGGGTGAGTGAGTGAGTAAATGAGTGAGTGAGTGAGTGAGTGAGTGAGTGAGTGAGTGAGTGGGTGGGTGTGTGAGTGAGTGAGTGAGTGAGTAAATGGGTGAGTGAGTGAGTAAATGAGTGAGTGAGTGAGTGAGTAAATGGGTGAGTGAGTGAGTAAATGAGTGAGTGGGTGTGTGAGTGAGTAAATGGGTGAGTGAGTGAGTGAGTGGGTGGGTGTGTGAGTAAATGGGTGAGTGAGTGAGTAAATGAGTGAGTGAGTGAGTGAGTGAGTGAAACACAAAAGCATTCTTCAGTCTGGAGAAGAATGGAGAGCATGAAGTGGATGGGTTTCATCTGCGGTAGCTTGATGAAGTGGAAGTGGAATGACAGGTGGAGCAGTGAGATCTGGAGGAGCTTTGGTTTGAGTGATGATGATGTGGAAGTTATTTGTGGATTGTGGGAGGTGATAGAGCAGGGCATGAGTTTTCTCTGCTGTGGATTATAATGTTCACGCTCTCCTGGTTCATACATGAGCTTCTCTGAAACCTTGCGTGGTTGAGCAGCACGACTTGCCTGCTGGTGTGTTTGTAAAACTCTAAAAAAGAAGCTGCAGATGAAGAGCACAGCATCGCTTTATTATCACACACAGGTTATTATTATTATTCTATGAAGGTTATGTAGAACATCTGAGGAGTGAGTGAGATGTGAAAAGTCCAGAAGGAATGACGCAGCAACACTGGTGATGCTGAATCGGAGTAGATTCGAGATGATTCGAAATGTTTTGTGTTACAGAGATTTGAGATCTTCAATATAATTGGTCAGAAGGTGTTCATTAGTCCACAGCTATATGTAATAAATGTGGTCATTATTATGCGTTATTGTTTCTATGGTAACAGCTCCCTCACAGAGACGCCAGTGTCAGCTCTTTTTTTCCATCACGAGAGAAGATATTCAGGTCAGGAGATACGTGTTGTAGTTTGTAATTGAATGAAACACTCAGTGATGTATACCAGTAGCTCCACAGCATCAATCAGAACCTTTCTGTTTCTGATTTCAGGACTGTGATCTACAGACGGCATGGTGGTGGTGATGGTGATTGTGTTGATGATGATGGTGGTGGTGTTAATGATAGTGGTGATAGTGGTGGTGGGGTTGGTGTTGATGGTGGTGGTGATGGTGGTTGTGGTGTTTGTGGTGATGATAGTGTTGGTGGTGATAGTGGTTGTGGTGATGGTGGTTGTGGTAGAGGTGTAGATGGTGGTGATGTTGATAGTGGTTGTGGTGGTGGTGTTGATAGTGGTGATGGTGGTGTGTTGGTAATGGTGATGGTGGTGATAATGGTGGTTGTGTCAGTGGTGGTAATGGTGTTGCTGTTGATGATAGTTGTGATGGTGGTGGGTTGGTGTTGATGTTGATGGCGATAGTAGTGGTGGTGATGTGTTGATAGTGATGTTAATGGTGATGATAGTTGTGATGGGGACGGTGTTGGTGGTGGTGGTGGTATTGATGGTGGGGATGCTGTTGATGGTGGTGATGATAGTGGTGATGGTGGTGGTGGGGTTGATGTTGATGGTGATGGTGTTGATGTGTTGATGGTGATGTTGATGGTGATTTGGTTGGTGTTGATGGTAGTGGTGGTGATGTGTTAATATGGATGTTAATGTTGACGGTGGTGATGATAGTGGTGATGGGGATGGTGTTGGTGGTGGTGGTGGTGGTGGTAGTAATGGTGGTGGTGCTGTTGATAGTGATGATGATAGTGGTGATGGTGGTGGTGGGGTTGGTGTTGATGGTGATGGTGGTGATGGTGGTGGTGCTGTTGATAGTGATGATGATAGTGGTGATGGTGGTGGTGGGGTTGGTGTTGATGGTGACGGTGATGGTGGTGGTGGTGATGTGTTGATGGTGATGGTGGTGGGTTGGTGTTGATGGTGATGGTAGTGGTGGTGATGGTGATGATAGTGGTGATGGTGATGGTGGTGGTGTTGGTGGTGGTAGTGATGGTGGTGGTGCTGTTGATGGTGGTGATGATAGTGGTGATGGTGGTGGTGGGGTTGGTGTTGATGGTGGTGGTGATGATAGTGGTGATGGTGGTGGTGGGGTTGGTGTTGATTGGTGGTGATGTATTGATGGTGATGTTGATGGTGATGATGGTGGTGATGGTGTTGAAGTCTGGTCACTGGGTGAAGTTGGATGTATCAGTGTTTCTGCTCCTCCAATCAGATCTTCTCAACTGTGTCTGGATTGTGCAGTGGTTCTGTGTGGAAGCAGGAGGAAACCCAATGTGAATACATTATTCAGATTGAAGAAATAATGTATTCTAAACAGATACCAATCTCAGACACACTGTTCTCGACTGTTTGTTTGTTTGTTTGTTTGTTTGTTTGTTTGTTTGTTTGCACGTATAAATGATTAAATTCTTTTCATTATTCAGCAGGAAACAAAATCTGTATTATCATTTTATAACTGCTGGTTTAGGCCACGCCCACTGAACACAGACATGATTATGCTCTGTGTGTGTGTGTGTGTGTGTGTGTGTGTGTGTGTGTGTGTGTGTGTGTGTGTGTGTGTGTGTGTGTGAGAAAGAGAATGTATGGCCTCGTACACTATGTACACTGTTAATGTTTTAGCTGGATTTGCAACAGGAGGAGAGTGTGTGTGTGTGTGTGTGTGTGTGTGTGTGTGTGTGTGTGTGTGTGTGTGTGTGTGTCCACAGGAAGACAAGGTGCTGTAAATGCTGCAGCTTTCAGAGAGCAGAGAACTAATGAGAGGCTCTAAAAGAATAAAGCGGTGGCTGAATCTCTCTCTCTCTTCATCTCTCTCTCTCTCTCCATCTCTCTATCTCCACCTCTCTCTCTCTCCATCTCTACCTCTCTCTCTCTCTCCATCTCTCTATCTCCACCTCTCTCTCTCTCCATCTCTTCCTTCATGTTTTTCAGCACAAGTGTAGAAAGTCGTTATGCTGCAGAAACTCTTCATGAGGCTGCGCATTACAGACTTTACTGCCGAAGCCACTGCAGACTCCTCCATCACACACACACACACACACACACACACACACACACATACAAACCTGTATTACCTTCAACACCACCTTTTCATCAGAACTGGGCTTTTAGAACGTTGAGTTTTTGTCCTTTACTGCTACAGATATCTATATGGATACGATCAAACCAAAAGTTTGTCTCTTCTGGAAAAGGAATTTCTGATATTCTGATCCAGCACACGTTTATGTGTGTAACTGCTCAATAAAGTATCTATTGTGAATATTTTCACTGGTATTACAGAAATGTCTTTATTTGACTGAACATCTCTCATCCTGTAGTCCTGATCTGAAGCATCTTCTGTGATTCACGCCGGATCTCCACAACGATGTGGAATCGTGTCAAACATCTCTGGCAGATTTCCTCCTTTTCATGCAGGAATTGATGTTGGTTCTTTGTTCTAACTTGCTGTCCGTGATGACCGAAGTCATGGTAACGCTCCCGATGTACACAGGAAGATGTCGTTTGGTACCCCGACTCATGAGGGTCGGTGCTCCCTGTGACTGTGCGTGCAGCCTCGTGCTGCCATCTGTTGGCGTGTTAGAAAACTTTTTTTTTGTTACCACCTCATAAATCATGTATAAATATGGCCTGTTTGCCTTCGGAGCTCGTGATTGCACACAGCCTCACTTAAATCCTGCTTTTTTTAGATTGTGTGTGTGTGTGCATGTGTGTGTGTGTGTGTGTGTGTGTGTGTGTGTGTGTGTGTGTGCACGCAGAGGCAGTAAAATGCTTTGTCTGGTCCTTTTCAAAGGCGGATTATGAGGAATAATTGTGTGTCACCGCTACAAGGCCAGCTGGATCTTCTCTCTGGATGTCCGTCTCGTCAGTGGGAGTCTCACAGGAGGATCGTTTTTATATTCGCTGCATTTTTAATGGCGCAGACCATCTGCATCAGAGCGCTCGTAGTTTACACTGACACGACCAGAGGAGCAGTCATTCCTGCAGAGATGCTGTGTTCTGTGTCCTGATTGGTCAGGAGGTGTTGATTAACTCTCTAACTGCAGCTCTGACAATAGTGTGGGTTTATATTAATGCTCTGGTTCTGATACCTCGTCGTTTCCATAGCAACGGGTACGGCACCACCGATAATAAACTGATTTAAATATAATCATTTACATTTTAGAAAGAATTGATGTACTTCAGTCCTAAGATATGAGCTTCATCTCTCAGAACTTTCTCAGTAAACTTTTCTCCGACACGACAAAACGCTTTAAACCTGAAACTTTTCCTTCCTCAGAGAAGAGCAGAAGATAACAAGCAGAAGTGAATTTCTCAGAAAAGTAGTGAAATTGATTGTTCTGGGTTTGTGTGGTACGGCCCTCAGTAATGATGATAAAATCTTTACTGAATTTTTAAACCTGAGAAGGATGATTTCCGCATGTTGACACTGGGCTTGTTAAGATCACTTTCAGCGGAAACGAGTGTGTTGTGGATAAATATTTCAGTGGAATGTAGTCTGGGTGTGGAGAAAACCTCGACCCTTCACTACAGAAGGCCATGTTTGTGTGAGGAGAAGCTGCAGCTGAGGGAAATCAACACAGGAAACCTGAATGTGTTTAACTGCTGTTCTTTCTGTTTATACGTTACAGGAGTTCAGCTCAGTATAAATCAATACGAGTTAGTACAAGTCAGTACGGGTCAGTATGATTCAGTACGGGTCAGTATGATTCAGTACGGGTCAGTATGATTCAGTACGATGCAGTACGGGTCAGTATGATTCAGTACGGGTCAGTATGATTCAGTACGGGTCAGTATGATTCAGTACGGGTCAGTATGATTCAGTATGATTCAGTACGGGTCAGTACGGGTCAGTATGATTCAGTACGGGTCAGTATGATTCAGTATGGGTCAGTACGGGTCAGTATGATTCAGTACGGGTCAGTATGATTCAGTATGATGCAGTACGGGTCAGTATGATTCAGTATGATTCAGTACAGGTCAGTATGATTCAGTATGATTCAGTATGATTCAGTACGGGTCAGTATGATTCAGTACAGGTCAGTATGATTCAGTATGATTCAGTATGATTCAGTATGATTCAGTACGGGTCAGTATGATTCAGTATGATTCAGTACGGGTCAGTATGATTCAGTATGATGCAGTACGGGTCAGTATGATTCAGTATGATGCAGTACGGGTCAGTATGATTCAGTATGGGTCAGTATGATTCAGTATGATTCAGTACAGGTCTGTATGATTCAGTATGATTCAGTACAGGTCAGTATGATTCAGTATGATTCAGTATGGGTCAGTATGATTCAGTACAGGTCAGTATGATTCAGTATGATTCAGTATGATTCAGTATGGGTCAGTATGATTCAGTACAGGTCAGTATGATTCAGTATGATTCAGTATGATTCAGTACAGGTCAGTATGATTCAGTATGATTCAGTATGATTTAGTACGGGTCAGTATGATTCAGTACAGTTAAATATGGTTTAGTATGGTTCAGTACTGTTCAGAACAAGTCAGTGTGCTTTGGTACGGGTCAGTATGGTTCAGTACAGGTCAGTATGGTTCAGTACAGGTCAGTATGGTTCAGCTCTAGTCAGTACAGTTCAGTACGGGTCAGAATGGGTTAATAAAGATACGGGAGAATAAGATTAAGGAGAAGCTCTGAGTGAGTGTGTTGTGAAGGAGTGAAAGACCTGAAGAACCAGGCTGAGAGCTTTTCCACACTCGAGCTCCTCTTGAAGCTTCGTTAATGAAGTAGAACAGATGTAAAGCTCAGCACCAGTGCCTAACCTGGTCACATCTACATCGTTCATCAGGACACCTCTGTCAGTGACTCATCCAATCAATTGGATCAGAAGTCGCAGGAACATGAGGCTAATGAAGCCCACCACCACCATCCAAACATGCCATTAGTCCACGGGAGACTTCTCCGAAACATGTCGGGATTTTAATAAAAGCAGGCAGAGGATTGAGATCCATCTCCAGCCCCATGGAACGCAGCCATGAGTTCGGTGGCCAAAAGTCTTTCGCAAAATCGATCCAGTGATGAAGGTTTGGCGTACGAGGCTGGCAGCAGATCAACTGTCTCTCTCTGCATAATTTCTGCTTTGATATTTTTTGCAAAAAGGACACTGTTCGAGGGAACAAATCTTTCTCACATATTGCTTGGCAGTCGCTGCTGTTTGGCAGAGACGCTGCCTCAAATGGATTGAGCTCGGAGGTTTAGTGGCTAATGAAAATGAATCGCACTCGAGGCTTTAAGTGCTTTTAAAACACATCCAAATGCTTAAGTCTTAATTTAATTATTTACCTCCACCTGTGCAGAATAATACGAGCTACATCAGCGTCACTCAGAGGCACCTGTAGACTGGGTTCAACCATCTGAGAACTTCCATTTCACACCAAACCACACCTTCTAAACATGAGAACACACACGTACCACCCGATCAGTGTAAACGCAACACACAAACATGATCACATCGCATGAAATGTCAGATTTTATTTAAGTAACTTTACGTACCAGCTCGTGTTTTTCACCACCAGATCTTCAGTGATGTTCCTCCTGAACCAATCCACCTCTTAATCCCATCGTTATGACGTCACGTCTGTAGAAATCATCTGTATTATAGAGTATCAGGTGATGTGTTGGCTGAGATCTGATTGGATAGAAATCCCAGTGTAGACAGACACCCGCTCGCACGCTACCAAATGAAGACGATATAGAAATAATTTGATATTTATTCATGGAAAAATAAATCCAAAGGCATGCTAGCGATTAGTTCAGACCTCAGCAAGAGACCGAGGAATCGAAGCCTGCATGATTTACTTGAAGCACATTGTTAAAGAATCATTTCTATAAATGTGAAAAACCAGTGTGGAAAGAATTGTGAATAAACGTGAACACGTGTGAATCAGGTGTGAAAGAGTGTAATAAATGAAAGCAGCTCACACAGTGTGCACCTTTGGGTCTATAAATGCAGAGTCATGTGACCACGGTCTGGAATCAGACGCCCTTGACGATAACGTGGCACTCGGGCAGGAGGCAGAGATTACAGTTATCAGACGCTCCAGGATGGATTCTGGGTTTCACAGGTCACTCAAACGGATCATTACTGAGAAAATGGACGAATTTAGACGCAGATCAAACAGATTAACCTGTGCTGTGCTTACATTGACCTCTGTAGCCTCCTTCTCAATCTTCTCCTCCTTCTCATCCTCCTCCTGGGTCACTATTCATCTTCTCCTTCTGTATTTCATGCTGAAAAAATCTCCCCAGCTTCCATGTCCTTCATTCACTCTCTGTAGCTCTCTTTATCTCTCTGTAGCTCTGTGGCTCTCTGTAGCTCTCTGTGGCTCTCTGTGGCTCTTTGTGGCTCTCTGAGGCTCTCTATAGTTCTCTGTAGCTCTGTGGCTCTCTTTATCTCTCTGTGGCTCTCTGTGGCTCTTTGTGGCTCTCTGAGGCTCTCTATAGTTCTCTGTAGCTCTGTGGCTCTCTGTAGCTCTCTGTGGCTCTCTTTATAGCTCTGTGGCTCTCTTTATCTCTCTGTAGCTCTCTGTAGTTCTCTTTATCTCTCTGTGGCTCTCTGTAGCTCTCTGTAGTTCTCTGTAGCTCTCTATGGCTCTCTGTAGCTCTCTGTGGTTCTCTGTGGCTCTTTTTATCTCGCTGTGGCTCTCTGTAGCTCTCTTTATCTCTCTGTGGCTCTCTTTGGCTCTCTGTAGCTCTCTGTAGCTCTCTTTATCTCTCTGTGGCTTTATTTGGCTCTCTGTAGCTCTCTGTAGCTCTCTGTAGTTCTCTGTAGCTCTCTGTAGTTCTCTGTAGCTCTCTGTAGCTCTCTTTATCTCTCTGTGGCTTTATTTGGCTCTCTGTAGCTCTCTGTAGCTCTCTTTATCTCTCTGTGGCTCTCTTTATCTCTCTGTGGCTCTCTGTAGCTCTCTGTGGCTCTCTGTATCTCCCTGTGGCTCTCTGTAGCTCTCTGGGGCTCTCTGTAGTTCTCTGTAGCTCTCTTTATCTCTCTGTGGCCCTCTTTATCTCTCTGTGGCTCTCTGTATCTCCCTGTGGCTCTCTGTAGCTCTCTGTGGCTCTCTGTATCTCCCTGTGGCTCTCTGTAGCTCTCTGGGGCTCTCTGTAGTTCTCTGTAGCTCTCTTTATCTCTCTGTGGCCCTCTTTATCTCTCTGTGGCTCTCTGTATCTCCCTGTGGCTCTCTGTAGCTCTCTGTGGCTCTCTGTATCTCCCTGTGGCTCTCTGTAGCTCTCTGGGGCTCTCTGTAGTTCTCTGTAGCTCTCTTTATCTCTCTGTGGCCCTCTTTATCTCTCTGTGGCTCTCTGTATCTCCCTGTGGCTCTCTGTAGCTCTCTGTGGCTCTCTGTATCTCCCTGTGGCTCTCTGTAGCTCTCTGGGGCTCTCTGTAGTTCTCTGTAGCTCTCTTTATCTCTCTGTGGCTCTCTGTATCTCTTTGTGGCTCTCTGTGGCTCTCTGTATCTCTTTGGGGCTCTCTGTGGCTTTCTGTAGCTCTCTGTGGCTCTCTGTAGTTCTCCGTGGCTCTCTGTATCTCTTTGGGGCTCTCGGTGGCTCTCTGTAGTTCTCTGTGGCTCTCTGAATCTCTTTGGGGCTCTCTGTGGCTCTCTGTAGTTCTCTGTAGCTCTTTGGGGCTCTCTGTAGTTCTCTGTAGCTCTCTGTGGTTCTCTGTGGCTCTCTTTATCTCACTGTGTCTCTCTGTAGCTCTCTGGATCTCTCTGTGGCTCTCTTTGGCTCTCTGTAGCTCTCTGTAGCTCTCTTTATCTCTCTGTCGCTCTGTATATCTCTGTGTGAGAAAATAAAGATATGTGGAGATGGAGATGTGAGGAGATGGAGGTGTGAGGAGAAGGAGATGTGAGGAAACGAAGGATGAGGGGATGGAGATGTGTGGAGATGGAGGTGTGAGGAAAAGGACAAGTAAGGTTACTGATGGTGTGAGGAAAAGGTGATGTGAGGAGATGAAGGTGTGAGAAAGAACTCGGTGATGTGTCTCTGACTGAGTGAGACGTGTTGGTCTGCATGTCTCCTTTAAAAGCATCTTAAGACTCGAAAAGTCATAAAAACACAAGGTTCTCCTCTGAGAGCTGTTTATTTTGGTGCGTTGTTGTTTTTAAAGTGCACAGAGCAGAAGAACACACCACCACACACTCATCCTGATGTGCTGAAGGACAGAGTGTTTCTCTTCCCATCACACAGTGCAGGATGCAGGAGCTGACCTTCTGCCTCTCAGAGAGACGTGCTCACCTTACTAACAACACAATCCCAACCAGAGAGGGAGAAAAAAACACCATCTTCACTCCACTCCATTACACCCAGAGGTGTGCTTTATTCCCTTTATTCTTCTCTTCACCTTTCAAACTTTCACAGACAAATGCTCACGTGTCTGCAAGAGTAGCTCACGTGTCACATGCATGCTCTCCTGCAGGAGGTTGTGCAGTAGTACAGCATTTAAAGCCCAGGATGTCTGGAAGCGAACAGAAAAGCAGTGGTGATGTGGAAAGCGAAAACCATGGAAAGAAAATATATTAATTTAGAGATGGGACCAAGACGAAAAGATGGTAGCTGTCACTCGTTCTCATAACATTCAACCTTCAGCAAGATCCAGAAGAACATGGAGAAGATCATGGAACATGTGAGATCTGCTGTGGTGATGAGGTCAACAATCATACTGAGTTATTGATATCCAGATGTTTTATTTACTGTGTGTGTGTGTGTGTGTGTGTGTGTGTGTGTGTGTGTGTGTGTGTGTGTTTTAATGCATTATATTGTATATTTGTGTATAAACTTCACTTTGTTGGATTTATGAACAAAACAGACACGAACAAAACCAAACTGAATTATGAGCAAAAAAACGTTTTATGTTTTATATTTTACGTTTTATTTTAAAATAAAATGTGTGTATATATAAAATAATGCTGTGAAAACCAAAAAAAAAAAATATTTAAACTATTCAACTGATTAGTTTGATTTGCTAATTAGTGGATTCATGGCCTCCTCAATCTCCTGATCACGAGCATCAACTGTTCCTCAAAACCATCACTGTAACCCTCAGTACAGAGCTTCTGCGGAGAGGACCTAACACACACACACACACACACGCACACGCACACGCACACACACACACACAGCACCTTTAATCTTAATCCCTCCATCAGCCGCAGGCAATACACACACGCACGCACACACACACACACACACACACACGTGGGTGGATTAAAAGAAGGTAATGGAGAGGGGGTGTGTGTGTGTGTGTGTGTGTGTTGCCTGTGTAAATGTCAAAGCCTTGAAAGGGATGAGGACAAGTTTGAAAATAAAAAATATATAATTAATATTAAATTAAATTAATGAGATGTGTGTGTATGGCTATGCAGAACCAGCAAGGGATTTGTGTGTGTGTGTGTGTGTGTGTGTGTGTGTGTGTGTGTGTGTGTGTGTGTGTGTGTGTGTGTGTGTGTGTGGTACAACCCTGGGATTAGAACTCAAAACCCAGAATCTACAGCATAATATTTGCTGATTTATTACTATTTCAGATTTAGATTCTTCTAAACGCATGTAAATGTAATAAGACTTTGAAAATGTTTTTCTAATAAAAGTGTTAATAATGAACTTTTTACCAATACATTTTTATTGATGGAAAAAAAAGGCTAAAACTCACTTCCAGGACTTCACTGTTGCCTGCAGACACTCATTATTGTAACAATCTCCAGACCTTCAGCAAACATCCTGCTGCCATTTCTCATCCCCAGTTCCTTTGTTTCCATGCAGACTTGAATCACTTAAAGCATCTTGAAGTCCAGTGTACCTTGAGATCTTTGCCTAGAAGAGACCTTGATGATGCAGTAGAAATACCTTGGATCTTGTTGCTGTGCTCAGCCTTGCCATGACACTGTCCTCCACAACCTCACCTCAGTAGCAGAGATTAAAGCTCCTACACAGCTGTTTCTGTTTCACTTCATCACTGGGTTTCAACCTACAGATGAAACTTAGGATCATCAGCACCTGCTTGATAGAATTGGTGCATCACACACACCTGACACTGATCCTACAAAATCCCTGATTGTGCAAGTGTACAAAATATTCAAGTGTAACGCAAAATTGTGTCATTCAAAAGACTGATTTGATTCAGGTTTTTTCTTCTGTTTGCTCACTTTGTATTTTATTAATGTGTATGTAATGTAATGTAAATGATATTAATGCAGCGGTGTGTATAGTAATGCGAGGGTGTGGATGTTAATGCGACGGTGGTGTGGATGTTAATGCGACGGTGGTGTGGATGTTAATGCAGTGGCGGTGTGTGTAGTAATGCAGCGATGTGGATGTTAATGCGACGGTGGTGTGGATGTTAATGCGGTGGCGGTGTGTATAGTAATGCAGCGATATGGATGTTAATGCGCCGGCGATGTGGATGTTAATGCGGCAGCGATATGGATGTTAATGCGGCGGCGGTGTGTATAGTAATGCAGCGATGTGGATGTTAATGCAGCAGCGATATGGATGTTAATGCGCCGGCGGTGTGTATAGTAATGCAGCGATGTGGATGTTAATGCGGCGGCGGTGTGTATAGTAATGCAGCGATGTGGATGTTAATGCGGCGACAGTGTGTATAGTAATGCAGCGATGTGGATGTTAATGCAGCAGCGATATGGATGTTAATGCGGCGGCGGTGTGTATAGTAATGCAGCGATGTGGATGTTAATGCGGCGACGGTGTGTATAGTAATGCAGCGATGTGGATGTTAATGCGGCGGCGGCGGTGTGTATAGTAATGCAGTGATGTGGATGTTAATGCGGCGGCGGTGTGTATAGTAATGCAGCAGTGTGGATGTTAATGTGGCGGTGTGTGTATAGTAATGCAGCGGTGTGGACATTAATGCAGCAGCGGTGTGGATGTTAATGTGGCGGTGGTGTGTATAGTAAAGCAGCGGTGTGGACAATAATGCAGCAGCGGTGTGGATGTTATTGCAGCAGCGGTGTGGATGTTAATGCGGCGGCGGTGTGTATAGTAATGCAGCGGTGTGTATAGTAATGCAGCGGTGTGTATAGTAATGCAGCGATGTGGATGTTAATGCAGCAGCGATGTGGATGTTAATGCAGCAGCGATATGGATGTTAATGCGGCGGCGGTGTGTATAGTAATGCAGCGATATGGATGTTAATGCGGCGGCGGTGTGTATAGTAATGCAGCGATGTGGATGTTGATGCGGCGGTGATGTGTATAGTAATGCAGCGATGTGGATGTTAATGCGGTGGCGGTGTGTATAGTAATGCAGCGGTGTGTATAGTAATGCAGCGGTGTGAATAGTAATGCAGCGGTGTGTATAGTAATGCAGCGGTGTGTATAGTTATGCAGAGATGTGGATGTTAATGCTGCAGCGGTGTGGAAGTTATCGCGGCAGCGTGGCTGGCATGCCGAGTGGAGATGGATTGATGTATTTTGCATCACAGAGGATAAAAAATACAAAAGGGGACAGCAAGACAGCGTGACATGGGAATAAATGAAGCGGAGCGTCGTACTCCGACACGGGGTCACTAGTCTCAGCTGCCAGTCACTAGTGTTTAGCGGGTCAGTGCTTTCAGCAGCAGGTCCATGTGAGCTAAATTCACTGAGATAAAGTGACAGGACGTAGAGCGATAACAGAATTAGCATAAACAGCATGACGGCTCTTCACTCACGTTCTGAGCTCAACTTTTACCCACAGAACATCTGGACACATGTTCTAGTGCAGCGTTTTTGCATTCACCACACAATGTCATGTTGTCTCCGTCGTTATAGCAGCTATAAACACTCATTTCCTTTCCTGTCTCTTCTGTTTCTCTCTCTTCAATCTAATAAGAGAAATGATGTGGTGTTTGTTTAGATTTGTTAATGAAAACTCCGAAGAGTTTGTGAATGTTCTACCAATAAATAAATCTATCAGGAGTCTCAAACCTTATCGATATACACGTCCAAAAGTTTTTGGACACCTGATCATTAGATTACGATGTGATTCTTTTTGAATATCCAATTTCACATTTAGTCTCCATCTGCTGTTACAACGAGCTCCACTCTTCTGGGAAGATTTTTCTCCAGGTGTCTAGGTATTTAATGTGTGTGTGTGTGTGTGTGTGTGTGTGAGAGAGAGACAGTACCCTGGGTCTGTGTAAGTACCTGTCTGTACTGCTGTCTATTCTGTAAGAGAGAATCACTTTCCCATTATTTAGACTGATGTTTTTAGGCCATGTGGTGTATTAAAAAGGTGTGTGTGTGTGTGTGTGTGTGTGTGTGTGTTTGTGTTTGTGTGTGTGTGTGTGTGTGTTCTGGTTCCACTGAGGTGAACTTAACGCCGCTCCTCACAAAACGAACATCAGGAACAAAGGCGGAATTCAGTGTAACTAAGCCCCGCCCCTGTTTAGATAAGCCCCACCCCTGTGTTCATTGTTTACATGTAATTTCTGAACGGTGCTGAAGTTTGGAGTTCCTGACCGCTGATGTGTGGAATTACTCAACTATTTCTGCGGAGGAAGAATTACAAATCAAATGTTAATATGCCGAGTGCAGAAACAGAGAAACGTAAGAGACGTCACGTCACAGCTGTACGAACACGTCGCACGTACTGGGGCTTCATCAAGGCCACTGCAAACTCACTGCACTTCACTGAAATAGAAAATAACGTCGACTTTGAGCTTACCGGCTCTGAAGGACACACGTGGATGTCGGAGACGTCCCTCTTGGCAGGTCTCTTACTCTCACTCTCTGAACGTCACGTGTCTCTCTCGCAGTTTAAACTATCACACGTCACACGTCTGAGGGTAATAATGACCACAATCCTCTTTACCTTCAGGAACATCAGCTCGTTCTTTTTCTCCAGTATAAATTAAACCCATTTTAGTGTCAAGAATAAACACACACACACACACACACACACATATACACACACACGTATACACACACACATATACACACACACGTATATACACACACGTATACACACACACACACACATACATTACCATCAGGGTAGAACTCATCAATCTATTATTTTTACATTCCATAACATCAGGTAGAAAAATGTTGAGTGACATGTAATTTCAGAGCATCAGCAAGTCATTCTTGCTAGTGCACACACACACACACACACACACACACACACACACACACATACACACACCTATATATGCACACATACATATAAACACCTGCGCATAAACACACACATATACATGTAGACAGACAGACATACACACACACACACACACACACACACACACACACACACACACACACACACACCTCTTTAATATACCACATGGCCTAAAAACATCAGTCTAAATAATGAGAAAGTGATTCTCTCTTACAGAATAGACAGCAGTACAGACAGGTACTTACACAGACCCAGGGTACTGTCTCTCTCTCACACACACACACACACACACACACACACACACACACACACACACACACACACACACACAGGCGACTCGTTCAGGGTGAAAACTGCTCACTTAGCAGCAGCTGGATTGGCCCCGTGGCAGTGCATTGTGGGTAAGGAGCTGCAGGGACTTATTAATTTTTTTCGATTCCAGATGCTGCAGATGAACTTTTCAAGTCGTCGCATGAATCAGGTAATGAATTTTCAACACAATTTCCTGGTGGTTTTCGCTCTGATGCATACATACAAAGCAGCTCCGCTAAGCTCCGCTATCAGCGTGGAGGACACGAGACGAGAGCGGCTCAATGAAACCAATTAACTGCCCTGCTACAGAGAGAAGTTTAAACACAACACAGTCACTCTGATCTCTTCTCCCTCTTTTACCACATCAAACTCACACACATCCAGCATAACCAGAGGATTCATCTGACATCCACAACGTCCATCCTGCTCTTCTCTGAGCTAATCATCACATCACCTCCAAATATGGACTGGCTGGAGATAAAACCACCAACAACACTAATAACAGGTGCTTGCCTTGTTACTGTCGTCTTCAAACCTTTCGACAGGAGGATACGAGTCCAGATTATTTACTACATGACGCAAAAAATAAAACAACTGAAGCTCCAAGAAGAAGTGTGGAACACTGAAAATCTGGAACGTATCCAGACCCAGGTGTGTTCTTATTGATGTCATGTGACAGGCCGGGGCTGATGGGAAATGTAGTGTAGTTCAGCACAACAGCTGCTACCATAATACTAACTTATCTTCAGCTGTTCCAGAGGCACCAGATCAGTGTTTTAATCAGAACACAAGAATATTTACAAATATGAGTTTAAGATGCAGGAAGTTACAGGAAGTTGATCACTGAGTATTAATCCTGCATTAATTATCCAAATCAAAGGGCCGTTTCTCACGCTTGTGACGCTTCTGCTCAACATCAACATCCGATAAAATTCTGCTCTTTGCTCGTGATCAGGAGTACAGGTGTTTCCTGATGCACAAACGAATTGCAGACGAACGTCGTTTATTCGCTCTTTAACATTCCGGTCTTTTCTGGAAGCCATGTTTTGTATGCACAGATCCTCTCACTGCTCTGTTAAACGATGACCTTTGTGAGATCCCACAGCAGATCTCCAGTACGTTCAAGCACCGAAGCTGTGTGTGTGTGTGTGTGTGTGTGTGTGTGTGTGTGTGTGTGTGTGTGTGTGATTCAGACAGCAGAAGAAACACACACACACACACACAACCTGAAAATAGACGGTTACACATGAACACGACTTCACACTCGCAGTCTGAACAACAACAGCACAAAGAAAACGTGTTCAAGAACATCAATTTCATTAATCACGAGAAATCACATGTTTGTACCACAGAGACTACAAAAGCCCTTCATCGTTCAATATTCATCTCTCGTTCCTAACCACCGACAGGAACCACAGTGAGAGAGAGGGAGAGAGAGAGAGAGAGAGAGAGAGAGGAGGAGGAGAGAGAAAAAGAAAAAAGAGAGAGAGGGGAGGGGGCAGAGAAAAAAAGAGAGAGAGAGAAAGAAAGAGAAAAAGAAAAAGATAGAGATGGAAAGACAAAGAGAGAAAGAAAAAGATAGAGCGAGAGAGAGACAGAGAGAGAGAAAGATAAAGAGAAAAAACAGGGCAAGAAAGAGAGAGAGAAAGAGAAAGAGGGGAGAGAGAGGGTGTGTGTGTGTGTGTGTGTGTGTGTAAAAGAGAGAGAGAGAGAGAGAGAGAGAGAGAGAGAGAGAGAGAGAGAGAGAGAG
>MU551664.1:43979-51479 GCA_024362625.1 Silurus asotus
GGGAGAGAGAGAGAGAGAGTAAAAGAGAGAGAGGGAGATGAGTGTGTTTGTGTGTGTGTGTGTGTGTGTGTGTGTGTGTGTGTGTGAGAGAGAGAGAGAGAGAGAGAGAGACAGAGAGAGAGACAGAGAGAAAGAAAGAGAGGGAGAGAGAGAGAGAGAGAGTAAAAGAGAGAGAGGGAGATGAGTGTGTTTGTGTGTGTGTGTGTGAGAGAGAGAGAGAGAGAGAGAGAGAGAGAGAGAGAGAGAGAGAGAGAGAGACAGAGAGAAAGAAAGAGATGGAGAAAGAGAGAGAGTAAAAGAGAGAGAGGGAGATGAGTGTGTGTGTGTGTGTGTGAGAGAGAGAGAGAGAGAGAGAGAGAGAGAGAGAGAGACAGAGAGAAAGAAAGAGATGGAGAAAGAGAGAGAGTAAAAGAGAGAGAGGGAGATGAGTGTGTTTGTGTGTGTGTGTGTGTGAGAGAGAGAGAGAGAGAGAGAGACAGAGAGAAAGAAAGAGAGGGAGAGAGAGAGAGAGTAAAAGAGAGAGAGGGAGATGAGTGTGTTCATCAATAACATGGTCGTGGAAAACGAAATCCTCTCTTGTTCCTTTTCTCTTCTCCTCTGAAGGTCTGATGAACTGCATGGTGGCCTTTGGAGGTCGTGATGATGATGATGATGAACTGTGCTCTTCATCACGTGTTTATTTATCAGCCATTGTCGCGCTCATTACTGAAGCAATTCTATAGAGATGAAGATGTTTGGTGTGAGGGACGACCGTGAGCTGCTTCACGTGTAAAAAAAAAAAGAACATGAAAAAACACATTTAGAAAAAAAAAAGAATTCTCTCGTTCCTTTCTGCTCTGTCTGTGGAAATGTTTCTTCAAGGTCTTCTTCAGACCAGAGGAATGAACACCAGAGCCATGTGAGGAGGAATTACTGCAAACATCTAACAGCTGAGAAATAAACGTGTGTAAGTGAGGAATAAATGCGTGTTTATTGCAGAAGGATTTGGATTTGATCTGTTTGTAGTTACCTGTAAAACACTAATCAGCAGTCTGAATGATCTCAACCACTCAACCTTCTCCTTCTCCTCCTGCACATCGTTTCACCAACGCAATGCTGTGGAACATCTTCATGTGCACCAGTTTGTTCCCACAGAAATTCTGATGAATACTGAATGCTTCAGATTTTTGATCAATCCCACCAGCTCCTTCAGGTCTTCTGTGGAAACCCCATTGGCTCCTGAAGAACCACAAAAGCCTGCACTTATTATTATTATTATTCACTGATGCTCCTGATATTGTCTGATTGATTTTTGACTTCCGTTTGTGAAATGAAGATGTTTCTCCTGGTAGCTGAAAGCATTAACCACTTAATAGAATTTACAAAGCTCTTTTCTGAGGTCTTCATCATCAGAGCCAGTTTTCAGGAGATTCCTGATATCAGATCTGCATCATAAAAGGATGAGCTCGGGTTTGGAAACGACACATTGCACAAATTAGCAGGTGATTTTCCACCTCATTTCTGTTTCACACCCATGCTGGGTGGAGATGAGAAAGTGGCTGAGCGTTCCCAGGGTCTAAAATCGAGGAGATGGAGGACGAGGAGAAAGGAGGATGAGGAGAAAGGAGGATGAGGAGAAAGGAGGATGAGGAAAACTCTTTCTTCATTATAAAAACATCTCTTTCAAAGGTGTTAATTGTTACTTGTTATTGGGTGGAAATGAGCTGAAGGTCACACCCCAAGCTGAAGGTCACCTGACTATGAGGCATTTGGACTTTGACTGCACAAACCTCAACTTCACCTGCTTCCTGTTCTTCTGCAGTCCAATTTAAAAAGCAATTTTAGAACCATGAATCAAAGAGAAATTCCTTTTTGCCTCCGCTGAAATCCACTTTGCATAAAAATGCTGAAAGTCTCACGTGTCAAGGTTTCAGCGATTTCTTTTTTTCCTTTCTACTGTTAGACAAAATCATTCTTGGGTTACTTTTCCAAAACATTCAACTTCAATACTTTTCGAATCCTGATAATGCAAAGGGAGAAGATTAAGCTGCGTGTGGGCGGGGCTTACTTTCCCTCCGGTGTCAATCACAGACTCGCTGTCCAATCACAGGCATGTGTGAGATATAGAGGTATAGAATCAGAGTGAATCAGACAGGGATGGAGGGGAGGCTTATCATCCTCTCTTTATTCTCTCTCTACATCTAGATAAAAAGCTGAACTTCTGGATTTAGGATTAGTTTCTTCAAGTCTTAGGATGACTGAAAAGTCACAGCTTTGCTTCTGACACTGGAGACTCCTTTCATAAATGTTAAAGAAAATCAAGACATTGTGAGGTTCAGTCTCCCGTACGTCTGAACACCGTGCTACCCTCTCCCTCCGTTATTCCTGATTACATTTTATACTCCTCCTTTTGCACATCTAAATATATTTACACTATTTTACCACCTTATCGTTTATTTTCTCATATCGTCACTTACTTTTTTAATTTGATCTCATTCTCTTATATTTTATATTTTAAGACCTTTTTACATGATGCACAATTTCAGCAGATCAGGTTTACATTTCACTGCATCTTAAATCCTGAGAATTCATTTTGAATGCGTTCAGGTGTTGTGGGCGCTGTCCATGGTCCTGATGTTGTGATAAGGATGAATATAAACCTGCGTTAATGTCAGAGTGTCTGGTTTAGAGAACTAATCAACATCTTCTGACCAATCAGGATCCTGAACTCAGCAGTCAGAAGAGTCGCGTCGGTGAATGTTGGGTGTCGGTCGAGGGTCATTAAAGAGTCGCTGAATCAGCGCTTTGATCTGATTTGTGCATTTATTCTGCAACAAAGACTTTTAGCAAAATATATATATATAAATATATTCAAAAAATATTTGTCGGATGTAGTGAGCGACTGTTAGAAACGTCTCTCTCTCTCTCTCTCTCTCTCTCTCTCTCTCTCTCTCTCTCACTCGTTTATAAAGCAGGTAGAGAGGATGAGCTGATCAGATTTCAGGTCATGACTCAAGTCTAAACATGGAGACTGTGTTCCTGTAGGCTTCCACACCGACACGCTCACACAAAACAGGCGGCAACCCAGCTGGTGCACACACACACACACACACACACACACACACACACACACACACACACACACACACACAGCTATGCTAGGAAAGTGAACTGAAACAGTCTTCTTTCTATGTAGCATGACACTGTGCAAGTTTCCTTCATCACATCCTGATCTGATCTTCTGTGATGATGGCAGGAGGAGACGTGTGTGTGTGTGTGTGTGTGTGGAGAGAGAGAGAGAGAGAGAGAGAGAGAGAGAGAGAGAAAGAGAGAGAGAGAGAGAGAGAAAGAGAGAACACTGCAAATACACAGAGGTGCCAACACTGCTTGTGAAAATATTCTAAAAAATAAATAAATAAAAAGCAGAGAGGAAAAAAGGCAGAGTTTTTTCTGTAAACCCCGAGTGAGTGTGAGTTCAGGAATCGACTCCACACTAACCACATAAATAATACAATGTGGAACCATGTCTGGATTTCTGAGGAACTAGTCGAGGTGCTGCACACACGTACACTCATACTCAACATTCACTCTGAAAACTGTATTTCAAACACATACACACACACATATACACACATAAACATACACACACACACACACACACACACACGAGTGTACACAAGTGTAGGGTACAGCACACTCGCTCTGTTTACATGAAAATACTTAATTTATCTACATTTCCACATGATCAGCTTCAAAGCAGAACCTTCACACAGCAATACAGAGCTCCAGTGTTCTTCTGGAACGTGTCCTTCTGCGATTCGAACCGCATCTCCGCAACGGTGTCAAAGCGGTGAGCCGGATCTTCATCTTTGGAAAGAGGATGAAGTCTGCAGGAGTTCTGTTGAGTAGTGTGTGTGTGTGTGTGTGTGTGTGGAGGTGAGATCGTGTGGATTGTTCTCAGACGATCATCATGCAGGTTGAGCTCGGCGAAGGTCTTCCTGATCTCTTGTCGTCTTCTAGTAATGTTCTTTCAGTCTTAAAGTGGAAAAAGCTTTGGGAGAACACTGAAAAAATGTTGTAGTTATTTCTTCTTCTCAAGCTCACCTCTCAGCGTTCCTCCTGAGGCAGCGTAGATCTTACTGACAGCTTATAAAATAACCCATGATCCAGCGCAACTTATTATTTTCCTATGATGAATTCTTTAGGAGATCACCAGGATGTAGTGCAGTGACACGTCTGAGTGTAAAGGTGACGCGGGACTGTGTGTGAATCAGTTTTTATCTCTTCCTGGGTCTCACTGTTAATCTAACACCATGCTGAAGCTCAGAAGATCCCTCAACACCACATCAGAATCCTAACACCATCCGTCAGAGCGCTCGTTCTGCCGATCTCGCCGGCGTTCCCTGAGCAACCTGGAGGAATGTCATGGTTTTAATAATGCATCAGGATATGAAAGCATGTCTTCTATTATTTCAGAAAATAAATCCTGAACGTGCTCTTCTCTCTCCTCCATTCTTCTCGTTCCTCCTGTGTTGGAGGTTGGAGCGTGCTCTTCTCGAGGTGTATATTATATATATGTGAATATATCTATATATTTTAGGGGCAAATCCTGAAGAAGGAATTGTGTTGATGTTTTGTGAGATTGAGAGATGAAGTTCTATCAGTTCTATCATAAATACACTGAAGGTGTGTTCCTCCTCTAGTGGAGAAAATCCTGTCTATAAATGAAATTCCTGAAGATCTTCACACATTTGAATCTTAATCCATTCTGTCTGATGCACGTCTCCGAATGCGCTCCGAATGCACCGGCGAGCGATTTATCAAATACGTGCGCATCATCACAAGAGGAAAAAATCAGCGAAGTAGAAATTCCACCGTTCTGGAGAGACGCTCCATGATCTCATTTCCTCGTTTCTATTTTCCTTTCACATTGATTCAATTCTCGCACTTTGCCATGCAGGTAAACAGCTGCTACGCAGAAACGGTCGGTCCAAACCTTCACCAACGCTGAAACACTGAACGCTGTGAATAAAGCAGAACATCTGGACCCGCACCGCTCACCTCTGGAACGACGTCTACACAGGAAGCTATAAACACTTCGATTCCTCACCGGCTTCCTTCCTGACTTCGCTTTTCTTCATGACGTCTCCATAGACGTTTATTACAGCAGCATCAGATGAAACCACAAAGCACAACACCTACCTGTTTGTACATTCACACGTACAGTTACACGTGTGTAGGAAAATACAATCAGAGATCCAAGTCACGTCTCTCCATGATGTGCATTCCTCTGGAGGTAAAGAATTAACCGTCATCAAGTGCAGTGTTTATCTCCACCCAGATGTGGATCTT
Source organism: Silurus asotus (assembly GCA_024362625.1). Lineage (NCBI taxonomy): Eukaryota > Metazoa > Chordata > Actinopteri > Siluriformes > Siluridae > Silurus > Silurus asotus. The sequence continues at coordinate 49,311 of MU551664.1, forward strand.
CTCCAAACTGTACTCTGTTCTCTGTACTTCTGCTGCATATCAATAATCTTTCACATGTGGTGAGTGTCAGGAGAAGCGGCTGGTGGAAGACGTGTTATGAGGTGACAGTCGATATGAAGACGTCTGATTCTCTGAAACACTGTGAAGAGGTTTGTTTCTGGTAGCAGGCAAAAATCGATGCTTTATTTTTTGACAACAAATAAAAGCTTCATTACGCAGTGGAAGTTCATTACAGATTTGTCACATGAAATCAATGGATGTGGAGCGTACGGAGTGTGTGGAGTGTGTGGAGCGTACGGAATGTGTGGAGTGTGTGGAGCGTACAGAGTGTGTGGAGCGTACGGAGTGTACAGAGTGTGTGGAGTGTGTGGAGTGTGTGGAGCGTACGGAGTGTTTGGAGTGTGTGGAACGTATGGAGCATGTGGAGTGTACGGAATGTACGGAGCATACGGAGTGTACCGAGTGTACGGAGTGTGTGGAGCGTACGGAGTGTGTGGAGCGTACAGAGTGTGTGGAGCATACGGAGTGTGTGGAGTGTGTGGAACGTATGGAGCATACAGAGTGTGTGGAACGTATGGAGCATACAGAGTGTGTGGAACGTACGGAGTGTGTGGAGTGTGTGGAACGTACGGAGTGTGTGTAGTGTGTGGAGCGTACGGAGCATACAGAGTGTGTGGAGCGTGCGGAGTGTGTGGAGTGTGTGGAACGTATGGAGCATACAGAGTGTCTGGAGCATACGGAGTGTGTGGAGTGTGTGGAACGTATGGAGCATACAGAGTGTCTGGAGCATACGGAGTGTGTGGAACGTACGAAACGTGTGGAGTGTGTGTAGTGTGTGGAGCGTGTGGAGCGTACAGAGTGTGTGGAGTGTGTGGAGTGTGCGGAGTGTGTGGAGTGTGTGGAGCGTACGGAGTGTGTGGAGTGTGTGGAGCGTACGGAGCGTGTGGACTGTGTGGAGTGTACGGAGCGTACGGAGTGTGTGGAGTGTACGGAGTGTGTGGAGTGTGTGGAGTGTGCGGAGTGTGTGGAGTGTGTGGAGTGTACGGAGTGTGTGGAGTGTGTGGAGTGTGCGGAGTGTGTGGAGTGTGTGGAGTGTGTGGAGTGTGTGGAGTGTGTGGAGTGTGTGGAGTGTACGGAGTGTGTGGAGTGTGTGGAGCGTACGGAGCGTGTGGAGTGTGTGGAGTGTACGGAGTGTGTGGAGTGTGTGGAGCGTACGGAGTGTGTGGAGTGTGTGGACTGTGTGGAGTGTACGGAGCGTACGGAGTGTGTGGAGTGTACGGAGTGTGTGGAGTGTGTGGAGTGTGTGGAGTGTACGGAGTGTGTGGAGTGTGTGGAGTGTGCGGAGTGTGTGGAGTGTACGGAGTGTGTTCACCTGCATCACCCTCGGGGTGAGAAGCTTCATTACTCTGACACTGTGAGTTTAAAACTCCACATGGCTCCAGGCAGGGCGCTGGATTTACTGACGGAATGTAAAATCTCCATCAGGGCTGAAGATCAGAGATTAATACAGTGATTTCTATCCTGACCTTGTCTCAATCATCAATCCTCTGTATTGCATTTTACTATCAGGAGAAATGATGAACTGCATGGATGGAAAGATGGAGTGACAGATACGGAAGCAGACAGACAGACAGACAGGCAGACAGAGAGACAGACAGACAGAGCCACAGACAGACAGACAGACAGACAGACAGACAGACAGACAGAGAGAGAGACAGACAGAGAGAGAGAGACAGACAGGCAGACAGACAGACAGACAGACAGACAGACAGACAGAGAGAGAGACAGACAGAGAGAGAGAGACAGACAGACAGACAGGCAGACAGAGAGACAGAGCCACAGACAGACAGACAGGCAGACAGAGAGACAGAGCCACAGTCAGACAGACAGACAGACAGACAGGCAGACAGAGAGACAGAGCCACAGACAGACTGCTCCTCTGCACTTCTCAATGCCAGCTGTGAGACGCCTTTATGGGAAATGGAGATAACATTAGTGACATCACTCTTGGCATCACTGGTTGTTGTTGCTACGGTAACAAGGAAGTGAAGAACCTTAATGAGGAGCTCATCTACACTCTCTGTGCCTCACACAAAACCTCTTACACCTCCACTAATGCTGACTACCTCATTTCTGAGCTGTGCAGCAGGTAAGAGGACACACACACAC
>MU551664.1:53979-68979 GCA_024362625.1 Silurus asotus
GAGTAGAGAAGAAAAGAGAAGAGAAGAAAAGAGTAGAGAAGAGAAGAGAAAAAGAGGAGAAGAGAAGAGAAGAGAAGAAAAGAGAAGAGAAGAAAAAAAGAGGAGAAGAAAAGAGTAGAGAAGAGAAGAGAAGAGAAGAGAGGGAGTTATTAGTAGTTATTAGTAAGTAATATATAAAGTTCTCCATTAGTGAACATGTGAAGGATTTTGTAGGACAAAACAAACACACACACACACACACACACACACACACACACACACACACACACACACACTGCTGTGATTGATGTGCTGTAATCAAAACCACAATGTCAGTTACACATTTTGAGGTTTCAGCAGCAGATGGTTTTGGGATTGTGCTACAGAAGCGTCTCCACTCTTTGATCAGCCCGAGCTGATCTTTTCATCATCAGGTTTTATCTTCTCCTGATCGTTTCATGTGAACGACGCCCGCGGGCAGCCTGGTCCTGTGGGAGATCAGCGCCGAGCTGAGCGCCCTCTTCTGCTCAGAAAATGAACTACAGCCCACGTCTTTTAAGAACACTCAAGGAGGAGAACGTGAGCTTTGTGGAGAAATGAGAAGTTTCCACTGAACAGCTTCATTAGTTGTGTAATGAGGTTCTGTAGACGATGTTCCCTGGAGCCCTGAATGATTTCAGTGGGTTGAAACGGAGCTCGGAGGCTCTGCTGTGTTTTTTATAGGAACAGCTTTACTTTTGACCCTGAAGACTGATTGTTAATCTTCATCATCATCACGTCTCTGTTAAAGACTGAACTACTCTCTGAGCTGTTCCTACAGAGAATTCATCAACATCTCCTGACCAATCAGGGTTGAGAAGCAGTGGTGCTGATTCACTGAGCTTCCTCTCTCTCTCTGTCTGCCAGAAGATGTGGCTCTCCATCAGTGTTCTCTGTGGACTTTCTCAGAGTTTCACAGCACCATCTGATGGTTAAGTGATGAAAGACTGCTCATGTACCTGGAGTGAAGTTAAATGGAGCTCTACAGGCAGCTCCTGTGCTCCTGTGCTCCTGCTGAGGGTGCGGTTTGGGCTGCTGGGTGATGGAGAGGGTGATTAGCGAGGGAGAAAAGTGCAGTAAATACTGGATGAAGTTGAACAAGTGAGAAAAGATTAGCGGCCGTGTTTCAGTAAAACAGGTAATAAACGACGGCTTCTGATGTTCTGGAAACAGCTGGAGCAAATGAACCAGGTGTGTGTCAGCCATTTCATCTACACTTTTTAGCAATGAATCAAAAAAAATAAAGTTCTCATCAGCCAACCCAACATACACAATGTGTATCTGACGTTCTGAACGCATTCGAAGCTCTGAAGCCGACCATAAAACCGAATCTCTCATGACCTGAGGCTCTGCGTTTGATTCCTAGACGACGGAGAGCGTTAGTGCGCTACGCTAGCGTCATGCTAACATTAAAAACGCCATGCTGCTAGCTGTCACTCATTCCAAAGCACTGTGATGATGGTTTCCTGCGATGAAATCAGGCCGTGAGACGCTGAGGACTCGAGAGGAACTCTGAGATTAGAGAAGGTCGAGAGACGCTGTTAAATGCTAATCACTGAGATGTTTGACCAGGTTAGCAAAATTAGCTCCAGGAGAACCTTTCACCCTGTTCTACCACACGTGATCTGATCTAATCTGATCTGATCTGATCTGATCTGATCTACTGGATGCAGATCGACTTCACATTTCCTTCATGTTCAGGGGTTTATGGGGCGGTATGTGTTAGCATGGAGCAGCGGTACAAAAACGATAAACTGCGTGCTGATACCTACAAACTGATCAATAATCAATCGCTCCAATATCATCATCCACAAATCAATTCATCTGTTCGTTATTGGTCTCCTGTTCCAACGTGTGAAGAACGTGTGATACATTCACAAAGCAAGAGCACGAGGGGTGAGTCTGATACCGCACACACACACACACACACACACACACACAAAGCTTCATTCCACTGCTCAGCTAATAGGCTGAATAATGCATGGCTATGGTAATGAGGGTCGGTCTCTCTCTCTCTCTCTCTGTAGGATGGATGGACAGATTGATGTGAGCAGAGAAGATTTATCTCTCTTTATTCCTCCTGACTAATCCCACTCTTCTCTCCTCTTTCCTTCATTGCGTGCGTCTTGAATTATTTTAACCTGAAAGATATTTCACAGCTGACTCCCTCTCCTGATCTGATCTCCATTACAGTCCTCTTCATCTCCAAGATCTGCATCCTGATTGGTCAGAAAGCGGTGATGAATCCTCCAGAAGAGCAGCTCGGACGGTAGAGCAGTTTCATGGTAACGATCTGGTTCTGATACCGTTTCCATAGCGACGGTTGGTTCACAGAGACACACACACAGAGCACTGCGATTGTTTATTTACGTCAAGTTTACAGAAGGAGTCTCCAGTTTCAGACGTAAAGCTGTAACATCTTCACGACTGACAAGTTTCTTCTCTGTGGTTTCTCAGTAACTTGCTGATGGTGAGGAAATGAGCGTTTATAGCTGCTATAACGTGACATGAAATGTAACTGGAACCAGATAAAACATCTGCGCTGCTGGTTAATAAAGTAAAGGCTATAGTTCTCAGGAGGTCAGGAGGAGCTTTTACAGGAAAATAATCCACTTTGGAGTAACAACACTTACGTTTTTATATTTTATTGTTCATAAATATGTGTTGAATCTGTTCTCTTCATCTCAGAGCTTTTCTCTCGGTTCTGCTGCTTCCACCAGTGTAGGTTCACATGCTGAGTTTCTTTGCCAATCAGATTTGGCGACTGCGAGATGTTCTAGCAGGTGTCCAATAACATCAGCATTCTCACGTCCTCTGATTGGACGGTTGGAGAGCATCACCAGTCAGAGCTCACAAACCGCATCTACAGCACAATCTCATAAATATTCATGAGGATTTAATGCTGTTTTTTATTCCACAACGACCGCCAGAGGAGAAGAAACTTGCAAAAACACAATTTACTTCTTTTTAATATCAGTGCTTCTGCTGGAGATGATGTGTGTGTGATGAAACTGCTGGAGATGATGTGTGTGTGTGTGTGTGATGAGGCTGCTGGAGATGATGTGTGTGTGTGTGTGTGTGTGTGTGTGATGAGGCTGCTGGAGATGATGTATGTGGAGGTGCAGTTGTGGCTCCAGTGAAAGGAGACGTGTTGAAATGTGATATATTTGAATATGAAGTTCCTGTGTGTGAGGCAGTGCTCTGCTCGCTGCACTTCTCTTTAACCTCTGTGTGTGTGTGTGTGTGTATATCTATAATTATTTATGTCTCAGGCATCAATCACTCTTCTCCTCCTTACCTGGTGATGATGTTGGATGCCTACACAAAGAATACACAAAGTTTAGTGTGTGTGAGTGTGTGTGTGTGTGTTTGTGTGTGTGTGTGTGTTTTCCTCCTTCAGTGTAGAATCAATCACTTGGTCTCGAAGCTTCTCACCAGATGGCCCATGGTTGTTGTAAAGTTGTCGCCTCGCCTCGCCTCACACACACACACACACACACACACACACACACACACAGCTTCTGTCACATAGGGTTAATAATAAACGTGAAGCTGATTCAGTGAGATGAAGAACGTGTGTTTTTATACGTGTGTGTGTCTGATGAGTGTTTAATTGAGATCACAGTCGTCATGGCGATCGTCACCAACCTCGTCATATTTTTTTTTAATAGCTACATACAATGTACCTTAAGATGGCCGTGTGAATGAGACGTTACTATGGAAACCGTCACATTTGGTCCAAACACGATCCAAAAAGAGTTGTGATTAATAATATTGGCACCCTTGTGCTCATGTCCCCGTTATCTTAAAAAAAATTGAGGAAGACGTGAATTCAATGGAGCAGATGTTGAGCTTCACCATGACACCAAGCATCTCAAACCACAGAAGGTAACGTGATTAAAGACAAATCTTATCATTTGGCCTGTAACAGTCAGCTGTGATGAAGCTCCAGTACTCTGAGATTCCAGAGATGACGGTTAGATAGAGGTTTAAAAGGTCACTCCTTCCCCACGTCGTTTTTTTTCCCCTCGCCGTGGTGAAGACGAGACCTATGGGAGACGCTCAGAACATCATACGGAACGAAGGCTGTTCTTAAGAAGGTTCATGCTCATGGGACGGGTGTGTGGGAGGAGACACCTGAACCATCTTGTGTAACTTCCAAAGCCAGCCTGCAGAGATGTGGAGCCGTGGTTTCACCTCGTAACGCACGCCACACATTAATCCACACTGAAAGCACACAGGAACATGCAGTCTTGTGGAGGAAGTGGTCCGAGTGGACGGATGAAAGAAGAACAGCGATCAGTTCCCAGGTGATGAAAATAAACAGAACAAGGAGCTGCTGAAGGGAAAAGATGCTGCTGCTGCTGCTTCTGGAGGCTCTGAACATATAACTGTGACACTGGAGGAGTAAAACGTGTCAGAAAATCAACACTCAGATCCTCCAGCAGGAACCTGAACCTACACACAGAGAGAATGTGAAAATGAAATGACTTCACTCCAATCTTCTGAATCCTTTTGGACTGAAATGTGCTGTTGGGAACATGAAATCCTGCAGGGCTTCAAGGTCTTCTCACATGACCTTCTTCAAATAAAACGGAAACCATGGCATTTCTGTCGAACCCTCGATTTAACCATCGAATTAAACAGTAGATAGAATGCTGTGAGCTTAACCTGCTCATAATCCCCAATCAATTCCAAAATCCAGTGGCTTTTATCATCATTCTACACAAAACTCAAGAAAACTAAATCTCACAGAAACACCTCCCTCTTCTCCACAAGACTGAGACAGGAAGATGTTCTACACCATGAACCGGAGATGCAGACGTTGTGAACGTGGAAGCAGAAGCTCCTCCAGCTGCCCTCTGCGAGTGACAAAGTTTCCAAACTCCATCATAAACATACATTTACACTGTCTGCTGGATCCATGCTTTCTGCTCCACCATAGTTACTGCCAGTGTGGACAGATTCGCGTGAGGTTCGTGTACGGCGATGCATTTTTAATAGCTCAAGGGCACGATGGAGAGAAAGAGACAGATCGAGGGAGAGAAAGCACTTTCATCTTGATAGATGTCTCCCAGCATCTTGAACAGCACCACACACACACACACACACACACACACACACACACACACACACACACGGCTGATGGGTGTGTGTTTATACTCAGACCATCCTGTGACACTTTATATAAAAATGGTCAACACTGTGTAGAATGATAAAAGCCCCTCTGTGTGTGTGTGTGTGTGTGTGTGTGTGTGTGTGTGTGTGTGTGTGTTTTGGGGGGGGGAGTAAGCTCTTCATTACTTCCTGAAGCCAAATCGCAGCGGAGTTTATGAAGAAAATTCCTCCTTCCCTCATCCTTCACGGCAACAGGAATAACGTTTAGCCGAACTCCGCTGCGTGACTAAAGACTGCGAATCCCCCGACACGCCGCGCCGCGACACGCTCCACCTCGCCGTGAGGAAACATCTCCGCTCCCTGGAACCCATGAGGCCACAGCAGACTTGGTGTGTTATAAATAAACTACGCACTGATATTTCCCTCCTCAATTCTACTCCATGGTTTCCACTCTACAACCGACTCTGTGAGGAGAGAAACATGGTCCTGCTTTCCTGAAGAGACAGGAGAGTCGGAGGAAAAGCTTCAGATGGAGAAACGTATCTCTGAACGAGGTTGTGATGCTTTTCTGCGCAGCTGTACAGAGTCTACAGTGTGATTGTAGTAGATTTACAGGATTTGGTAAACGTTCTCCTGCAGAGCGACTTAGAATTCTGTCATTGGTTCAGGACCTTGGTCAGCGACACACGACTGGGTGTCTTTCCCTGTCGATCCTGTCGTCTTTTAATGTCTATACACACATTGAGATGAAAATCCACCACGTGGGCAGCAGGCTGGCGTACAGCAGCAGTGCGATATGGATTTATTTACCCGGGTCGGTCCTGATCAGGCCCGAGAGCTGCGAGCCAATTAAGAGAAAATCAATATTTGCCAGCTCTCGTTGTATCTCGTATCTATTTCTCACACCAGCCTTGCTCTTCTCCTCAACCTCTCGTTCCTCCTGAGGCTCGTCTCCAGCGACTTATTATTCCTTCTCTCGGTGCTAAAGAGCATCTGATTTGCAAAAAGCGCGCCGCTGCCATGTCCACGGGCCGACATGATTAATTATACTCTGCATTTCTAATGAGCTGATAAACTGAGGGGAGAAGAAAAGACTGACCCGAGGCCAAACAGACACGAGGAGGAGGAGGAGGAGGAGGAACGCGGTGTTGCAGTCACGTGTGTGCGTTCACACGTAGAGAAACGGCTCGGGCACACGAGGAACGCTCATCATTTCATTTCTTATTTCACACGCTGTAAATCAACTACAAAGCGTTTTACATTTAGAATCAGTCATGAACTTCAGGAGAGAGGAAGAAATAGGAAAGACTTCATATCTGATATCACCACATGATAGAATCCTTTAAATTCATTGATTTGATTTTTAGCCATTTCTGGTAGCACAGTGAAAACAGGGACGAGAATCCTGTTTGACCCGATATTTGAAAGCAAAGCCTTGAGCTTGGTTCATCTCTCTCTCCCACACACACACACACACACACACAGAGAGAAAGAGAGATGATGATGATGATGATGAAAGCCCTGCTGAAGTGAGGAGTGACCTGGTGATTATTAGAAAGCAGCACTTCAGAGGAAACTGAGACGGCAGTTAGTTACAAACGACTGAGCAGAAAAGCAGCACGGAGGGAAATTAATTAACTTCCTTATAGTCGTCCTTTCCTTTTATAGACGGGAAGAAATGAGAGAAATGAAATAAAAGAACAACAAAAAGAAAGAATGCGTGAACCACGCCTTTGCTCTCCTGATCACTCGGGCACAAAGGATCAATCAGGAAGAAATTAGGCCAGGAACAATCAAACAATGGTGAACTCTTCACAAAGAGAGAGAGCAGGACTGTGCACGTGGACACACACACACACACACACACACACACACACACACACACACACACAAAAAGGCTTGCTATATCATCTCTGCATTTCTTGACATTAGGTTTGGATTAGTACAGCGCTGACTTATCCGCTCCACTTCTGAAACACACACACACACACACACACCCCCCCCCAAAGCGAGTGTGGCAATTGTGATAGGGAAGGCTTTCATTAGCGGAGTGACACAGCTGATTAAGCATTCACTGCTGAGAGCATACACACACACACACACACACACACACACACACACACACACACACACTCCTGCGTAAGTGATAACTTGTAAATGTATCTGCAGGAAGCACAAGACAATGACCACACACACACACACACACACACAGAGTCAGCACAGCAGTGAAAGTAGTGGAGGATAATCAATCTGAGCTTCCACTCTGCTCTGATTTGTAACCAATGAGATGTTCTCATTGTTCTGCATTCATAAAGTCTTATGAATCTGGACTTCACTCTGATCAAACATCCAGGAAAAAAAAACCCATGTGGTTCCTGATTGTAGGCTCCTGTCAACACCAATTCAAAACTGGTATATGGTATTGGAGCTCAGAGTACGTTGAATCATCTGGTAACGCAGCTTAGCCACTGCAGAGCCTCCCCACACACACACACACACGTGTCTCAGGAATATCAGTAAGCACTGAGATGTTTGTCTGCTGTTTATCCTGCCCATTTGGATTTGCATTGACACCCGGTTTGATCCTCAGTCAACGAGCCGATTCGCTGCCCTTAACAGAAGTGTGCCAAAATAGTTGAGACCTGGCCGAGCAAGAAGCAGACGCCCACATCCACCGGGACCACCACCCCCCCCTTCACCACCACCACCACCACCTCCTCCTTCTCCAAAAAGCCACATGTCTGGAGTGAATGCTCTTTTGTCTGGCGGGGGTTCACTACAGGAGTCTGGCGTGTGGAAGGTTTTTATCTAATTTGATGAAAGCAGTGTTCGCTTCAAACTCCAGACTGTACAGCGTTTAATTGGATTAGAGGCTGCAGAGGATGCTGCTTGTCAAATTAAGTCCTGAATGAGCCGTTCTTCTCCGGCTGCAGACGTACGAGGAGGATAACTGGACGCGGGATTGGCGATGTTCACGGGAATCGAGCAAATAATTAAATCAGGAGATGCTTTGCTGGGACACGAAGCCGCTCGGGTTTAATAAAAAGGTACCGAGGTCCTCATGGACATTGTGATGGACCACGTGCTCTACAAAGGCGAGGCGTGATCCGTGGCTGCTCACCCACGGAGCCCTGGCGCTCGTCCCCCTTCCCCGAGCTGGCGTGGAGCTCTTGGCGATCGCCGAGGCGCGCCTAATCCACTTTTGATGAACTCTGCTAATGGACTCCCTGCTGTCCTTTATCTAAAGTGCTCGCTTTCTGCTCATGAATACTCCATAGACACGAGACCTGTTCCACCACGCCCATCCCACACAGCAGGGAGGCAGAGTTCCCTCCATAAATACCTCCTCTGCACCCTCAAATGGACAAAAAATAGAAAGCCAACTGTTGCAGATGGAGACGGCTCGGCACTGCGAACCCTTCGTCATTCGTGAAGCGTTTTTAAACGCCGGCCTGGACGTCGAGGGCAGACCCGACTGGAGCGTCTCGGGACTCCGGCTTTCCGCAGACTGCGAACGGAGGAGACGACGGCTAGCCGCGAACGCCCGCGAGCGCCGGAGGATGCTGGGACTGAACGTGGCGTTCGAGCGGCTACGCAGCGTCATCCCACGCCTGCAAAGCGACCGGAGGCTCTCCAAATCAGAGACCCTTCAGATAGCGCAGATCTACATCGGGACTCTGAGCGAGATGCTGCAGGACCGAGGGGAACCTCCAGAGAACACGGACGTCGTGGCAGAGGAAAGAGTGGAGCAGGACTCGACAGACTCTGAGGCCTGTTATGGAGGACGCTGGGGAAATGTGGACACTCGAGCGCAAAGAAACTCCGAACTTTTGGGATCGGAGCAACGGCGTGAAGTAAGCTGGGCAACGGCGTGAGGAAGAGGGGCAACGGCGTGAGGAAGAGGGGCAACGGCGTGAGGCAGAGGGGCGACGGCGTGAGGAAGAGGGGCAACAGAGTGTTCTTATATATCATGTATATTTTTTGAATTTTGTAGAAATTTGTAAAATGGAGCTGAGAATTGTACAGATAATAAAACCTGAGGGAGAAAAAGACCAGCATTGTGGTGAAGTTAAAGAGAAATAGTGAAAGTAACAACTTTTTATTCAAGTTAAAATTATATACAAGTAATCAAAGACATTATTTATGAAATTGTTACAAAGTTGTCCAGGTTCCTGCAGTTGGCTTTTGGACGCAGCTTAAATTTTTTACCTCAACAAAAGTGAGAGGAAACAAAAGAAAAAAAAAACTAAACTAAATAAAAAAACTAATAATTAAAAAAAACAAAAAAAAAAAACAAAGCTGTATAAAATAAAAAATAAGGTTCGATTCTGAAAAGTAGTCTATCGTTCTAGATTTCCAAGAGCCAATATTTACAGAAATATGTACATCTGTGTGGTTCCATTCATTTCCAGAGTTACGAGAAGAACGGTAATGACAAGCGCATTGAACAGCCCTAACAGAACACACACACACACACACACACACACACACACACACACACACAGACAGACAGACAGACAGACGCACCACTGTTTCTGCAGAGGAACGAAAGACCAACAGAACAGGTCTGTAGCAGGCAGCGTAAAGAACACACACTGTGATAATACACACAAATCAAAAGTAAATAATTATAATAAAAACAGAGTGTGATCTCCTGTACATCTACATGAACTGATTTCTGATTTCATTCAAAAGGAACAAACACGTGAGGGAAACGAGAGCACAGACGAACAGATGCAGAAGGGCAGGAGGTGTGTGTGTGTGTGTGTGTGTGTGTGTGTGTGTGTGAGAGAGAGAGAGAGGGGGAGGGGGGGTGTGTATGAGGTCAGATTAAACCTTATAAACTTTGAGGGTTTTATGCCCAGACATCATGCAGTGCCCTTTAACACAAATAAATTACTCAACTATATATATTTAAAAAAAGAATAAAAATAGTAAATGGGAAGAGACGGAGCACTCGGCTTTTTCCTACGCAGTGTGTGTGTGTGTGTGTTTAATCACACAGCATGTTCAGATGATCGAGATGTTATACGTGTAAGCTAGACCACGGCGTGATGTGACGCTGCAGGATTAACACTGCTGCGTGCTCACTTTTACTCCTGAATTAAAGCTCCGCCTCCAAACACAAAACTGAGCAGGAAATAAAAAAAACAGTGAAACGAGTGTGTTCCTCTATGAGACGTGACATCATCAGAGCAAAGCGAGGAGCAGGGTTCATCACAAACGAGGAACAGCTGACGCACGGGTGCTGGTGGGTCACTGCATTCCTCTCTCTGGATAGGGGTGTGTGTGTGTGTGTGTGTGTGTGTGTGTGTGTGTGTGTATAAAGTCGACCTCACACACTAGCAGTGCTCGAGGTAATCGATGACCCGAGAGATCGACTTCTGGCCCGTGGTGCCCATGTCACACTGAAAATAAAACAATCCGTGTTACTTTCTCACTCACACACACACACACACACGTACACACACACACACACACACACACACACACACACACACACACACACACACACGTAATGTATGATACTTACAGTAAGATTCATGAAATTAAGGAACTTCTTCAGCATTTCTGTCATGATGGAGAAGTCACCTTTAGGGAGGTTCTCCCGTACAGTACTGACATTCATCTGGGAGAGAAACACACACACACACACACACACACACACACACACACACACACACACACACACACACACACACACACACATTAAACACATCAGCTAAACACTTCCTTTCCTATCAGCACCTACAATAACACTCTTCAAATAAATCTCAGATTTCACCACATGGTTATTTACTTCTCCATCACACCTCAACATCCAGACTACAATAAACCAGTTTGAATGTTTCTACTGAATCTTCACCTCCTTAATACTCCACTGCTAAGGTGCTACACCTCACGCCTCGGGTACACTTTATAATTAGCATTTTCACCTCCTAATGCTGAGATCTGTTCCATAAAAAAAAAAAAGGGAAGTCCTGATCAAATCTGGGACTCAAACCTCCTCCATCCTGTTCCTCCAACAATAATTCAGTGAACACATGAGCGAAGACCATCATTTGTTTTTAATTAATGAGATTCGTGTTTTTTATTCTTCCCCCTCATCTGCCAGACGTCGGCTGTGTGCCACGATGCACACCTGAACATCCAGACTACAATAAACCAGTTTGAATGTTTCTACTGAATCTTCACCTCCTTAATACTCCACTGCTAAGGTGCTACACCTCAAGCCTCGGGTACACTTTATAATTAGCATTTTCACCTCCTAATGCTGAGATCTGTTCCATAAAAAAAAAAAAGGGAAGTCCTGATCAAATCTGGGACTCAAACCTCCTCCATCCTGTTCCTCCAACAATAATTCAGTGAACACATGAGCGAAGACCATCATTTGTTTTTAATTAATGAGATTCGTGTTTTTTATTCTTCCCCCTCATCTGCCAGACGTCGGCTGTGTGCCACGATGACATCTCGAACCTGACTTCACTGATAAATAAAGAATTACGCCTGATCTCACTGCAGAGCGAATTTTCAAGCGAAGGCAAAGAACATGCTGAAGATCTGATTACAAAATAATTATAAAAATAAATAAATAAAAATAAACCAGAACACAACTGCAGCCAGTACACACTCAGAGTAACATTTACACTCTTTTAGACATTTCCACACCTGAACTCCTTCCAGCCAATCACAATCCTCTATCCACACCTGAACTCCTCCCAGCCAATCACAATCCTCTATTCACACCTGAACTCCTCCCAGCCAATCACAATCCACTATTCACACCTGAACTCCTTTCAGCCAATCACAATCCACTCTTAACACCTATACTCCTCCGAGCCAATCACAATCCTCTATTCACACCTGAACTCCTTCCAGCCAATTACAATCCTCTATTCACACCTGAACTCCTTCCAGCCAATCACAATCCACTCTTCACTCCTGAACTCCTTCCAGCCAATCACAATAACCAGGTTATGCATCTACACAGTGTATTTCCTTGCGAGTGTAGCAGCTAATCCCATACTCATTTTTTTTTATCTTCACCTTCTGATCACCTTCCACCACTGCAGGTGTATACTGACTGTCCATCCCACACACACACACACACACACGCTTGATCAGCAGTGTGTAGACATCACAGGAGTTTCCTGTCTGTTGTAGACTTGAATGAGGTTTTTGTTCTCAGAACCAGATTTGCTACGTGGATGAAGCAGAAGAGATCAGAAGGACTTGTCATGCAGTTACAGGATCACACACACCTACCCTGGAGTCATGAAGAACTGCTGAGGCTGTGTGTGTGTGTGTGTGTGTGTGTGTGTGTACTTACAGGGCTTCCCTGGCAGAGACAGCCCAATAGCAGTGCAGTGTACGAGGCCACGATGCTGTCCTCCATGTGCTTCCCTGCATGCTGGAGCGCTACAGAAAGACATTTTAAAAAGGTCAAAAGTCACACGTGCACGCGTGCACACACACACACACACACACACACACACACTCTTCTGGATAAATGTCACCAGTGGTTGTTATGAATAAGCACTGCATGTGTGTATATTTATTTGTTACCTTTGTTGAGGTCCAGCTCCTCCTCCTCTTCGTCTTTCTTCTTCGTGTCCTCCCCCGTGCCCTTGTCCTCTGACGCCACCCACTGGATCTCACCGGACGTCTCCTGCCACTCCCCGCTCTTGTCCAGGGCCTCAGTGGGCACATCGTTGATGAAGTCATCAGTCTCTGCCTCGGCCAAAACGGCGGCGTGCTCACGCTGGAGGAACAGCTACACACACACACACACACACACACACACACACACACACACACACACACACACACACACACACACACACACAGATTTTACAGTTACATCATGGAGGACACAGTCATCTCACTGAAACCGCTACATGTTCACGTCTTGATGTAGAGTTTTAGTAGGTTGTTAAACCTGCGTAACCTCACAAGCTAAAACTGTAACAGCCCCACACAGTAACCACATCCTCTTCCTGCGGGTTCCACAGGACAGCGAGAGCAACGGCTGTGTTTATGAGAATGTTTCATGTTTCTGAAATCAATCCTCACACACACACACACGAGAGCAACGGATCTAACGCACGTCACTATGCACACCTGCACGGTTGCTGCTGTTGCTGTTTTGCACAACATTTTGTGTAGATGTTTATTTGTTTACACGTCGTACTGTACTGTCATTAGCGACTTTTCCCTAAATGAGCCCCTAAGTGACATTTGTCCAAGCTGAATAAAGCTGATCATTTAAATCTGTGGTCCAATCAGAAAGAGATTCGCAGCAATAACAGAAAGCTGATTGGCGGTTGGTTTGTGAGACTCTGCAGAAACCCTGGAGTTCTGAGCACCAGAGTTCTGAGGAACATCTCATTTGCCTGTACACTGTGTCACCTATATATGGTTGTAATGATAATAAAAGCTTGTTGAGCTCTGCTAGTTAAATGATGAGACATTAATACTATCTAATAATCTACATGATGTACTAATCGTGTGTGTGTGTGTGTGTGTGTGTGTGTGTGTGTGTATATAAACACACACACATACACACTTGACTGACCTTCACCAGTGCAGCGATGGCGCTCAGTGAGCCCTCAGTGTTCAGCTCCTCTTTGCCTGACACACATATGGAGTCCCAGGGCTCGCCTCCATCCATCTCCATCTCCACCAGACAGTGTCTGTTCCTTGCACTGTACTCCACCAAGTTGATCAGCAGGCCCAGACCCTTCACACACACACACACACACACACAGTTCTATCTTCACCCTGAAACCTTCATTATTACCCCTTTATTAATTCACTCTAAACGAGCACACACCTGATTGGCTGGTGCTGTATAACGAGCAGAATAACAGTGACATGGATCCTGGTAATTTATTCCACATTCTAATGTGTGTTCTGTATACAATTCCTGAGTTTCACTTCCCAGTACGCTGCTATGACTCACTACTCAACAACACACTAAACACACCAATCAACACTTAAAGTTTCTATGAGTGACAGTAGGTGACCCCTATAAGCCCCACCCCCTAACCACACCCCCTTCATCCAATCTCATGTCTATTGTAGCATCACATGACATCCTGACTTCCTCTCACATTAAAGGGAGAAGTTATATGAAGTGAAAAACTCTTTGTGAACGTGTGTGTGTGTGTGTGTGTGTGTGTGTGTGTGTGTGTGTGTGAGAAAGAGTTGTATGTAGATAACTTAAGTTTATGTATTTATTAAATTATATGAATGAATGGATAGATGAATAGATGGATGAATAGATGGATTGATGGATGGATGGATGGATGAGGAACTCACCAGCACTCTGATGTCAAAGCGCTGTTCCTGGGGCAGATACTGAGGAACCCTGAGGACACAGTTCAGCGCAGTGATGATCAGGTCATCCTGCTCACCAGTCTTTGTGCTTCCCCATTCTAAACACACACACACACACACACACACACACGGGTCAAAAGCTGATTTTTAAACGCATATGCTCACCTGCGCACACACACAGTGTGTATTAAGCTCACCATTGTCGTGTGTGAGGTTGAGCAGGACCCCAATGATGGCTCTCATGCAGTCTTGCACCGCTTTACCCACGCTGCTGTGGGGGGGTGAAGACCCTGACGAGCTCCTGCTGTAGCGCTGGATCATGTCCTCACAGTGACGCAGGGCCCTAAGACACACACACACACACACACACACACACACACACACACACACACTACATTAGGAGCAGAAAATACTAGAAAAAAAAAAACATCACGACATTCAGGTTGAACAAACTACAAGCAGGGCTGCATTAAAACTTTAAATATTATTAATAATAAAGGAATGCATTTATATTTTATAAGCCAT
>MU551664.1:73979-106479 GCA_024362625.1 Silurus asotus
CACTGGTGAAGCCCAGAATAAAGATTACAGATCATTACTGCTGTACTGCTGTTTAAATTGTGATTTTATCCAGACTGTGGTGTTAAACACAACCTTATCATGTAGAAAATATGGTACTGAAAACACTGTAAAACTAATATTCACTAATAAGTCTCACTGCTGCCCTCTCTGGTGGAACACTGTAAGCTACTGAATTAACCTCCAACACCAAAAAAAATAGATAACAAGCACAATAACAACAACAAGCATATCTATTAAACCTAAAGATACATGACATGCCAGATTTGGATTTCATGCTACAGATTATATACACTGAAACACTGGTGAAGCACAGAATAAAGATTACAGATCATTAGTGCTGTACTGCTGTTTAAATTGTGCTTTTATCCAGACTGTGGTGTTAAACACAACCTTATCATGTAGAAAATATGGTACTGAATACAGCTCTCAGTGCGCGTACACACACGCACACACACACACACACACACACACACACACACACACACACACACACACACACACACACACACACACACACACGGCTGTTTAATGTGTAAGCAGAGTGAGATGATGTTACTGAGGTCCTTGAAGCCTGAACAATAGACAGGAATAGCCTGTTTATAGATTAAAGAGAAAACCAGATATATGAGGTGCAGAATAAAGGGGTTTGGTTCTCCGTCTGTCTCCGTCTGTCTCCCTCTGTCTCACCTCCTTGTGCTCTTTCCGGCATTTCAGTGCGGTGACGATGTCCTGGTAAGGCTCTGTGGGCACAGTGACCGACTTGGTGACTTTGGGCGGTGGGGGCGGAGTCTTGAACACGCCGTCATCTCCTTTATGAGAGTTTGACTCTTTACTGCTACCAGAGGAAGACGCCTGAATGAGGAAGAACAAAAGAAGAGGTATGAGCAGGAGAGACACACACACACACACACACACACACACACACACACAGCTTTCAGAGCAGGAGAGAGCATTTACAACAGTGAAATAAACACTGAACATCTACACAGAGGAACCAGGTGTGTGAGTGAGTGTCTGACCGGAGCAGCCTGTGATGCAGAAGGAGGAGGAGGAGGCAGCTCTTCAGCTTCTGGTTGGTTCCAGTGTCTTGCATTATACACAGCTTTAGTAGGAGACTGCAAACACACACACACACACACACACACACACACACACATTAAATATGCAATAGAATAGGAATGAGAAGGGAATAACGCTGTGCTCCATCATACTTTGCAGTCCACACACGTGTACTTCTGCACTTTACACCTCACAACCAAAACAATAACGTGTGTTACATACACTCTGGACACCACACACAGCTTCTTAAACAACCAGTCAATCACCAAAACTCCACCCCACAACAGCATCACATCATGGATTAGTGTGAGGCCTAAACCCAGCACACAGTCGAGTCCTGAAACTGGTGCAAAACTATTTACAATTAGGAAAATGAAGGATGTCTTCCTTTTGCCAGTGATTATAGGGGAACGTGAGATCATTCATTTCTGATGTGAGGACATCATCTTCATAATTCTATTCACTTCAGTTATATTTGTGTAGCTCTTTTAACAGTGGACATTTTCCCCAAGCAGCTTCACACAGAGAGAGAGCTTATAAAGTTGGAATGTACAGGTTTATCACCCATAAGTTTGTTCCTTAGACGTTTCTTCCTAATGAGTGAACCAGTGGTGAGTGTCAAAGGAAAAACTCAGACTTCAGGAGGAAGAAACCTTTAAAGGAACCAAACTCAAAAAGAAACCCATCCTCATTACTGACTGTCCATCATTATGAGGTGCGCTGTTCAGTGATGGGTGCTGAAATGCAGAACTGTCCACCTAACCTCTGGTCCTGAACCATAGAAGCAGAGTGCTGATATTATTACAGTAAAAAAACATCTGCAAAAGTTCTTGAGTTGCTCAGTAACCTGATGGATCATCAGGCTGTTGATGTGGAATCCCTCTTTCCCTTTCAAAATATTTAGAATAGATTTTACAATAGAAGTGTTTCTGATCATCATACACACGGTCATGTACACACACTGTGCAAGATCTAAGAGGCCTTGGAGTATTTTTAAACAAGCCCAATTTGGGGTAAAATAGTATCCGTGGCAACCCTGTGATGATCAGTCGTGCTGCACTGGAGTAAGTGTGTGGCAGTGGCACTCCTGCCCCAATGGGCCTCTATTAGCACTTGCAGTTCCCCTGTTTAAGCACTAGGAGCAGTAATAACTGGAGTGGGCTGATCCACATCATCTAAAAAGTTTCCTTTCTGAAGTCTGAAGGTCACTTCGGGTGCTAAGAATGAACAGTAATCTGAATGTTTATTTTTAATTAGAATGAGACACACAAAAGGATTAATTCGGCAGGATAAACACAGACAGTTGCCAGCTCTTGTAGAACACACTCCAAGGAATTAAAAGCGAATCAATAAATAAATGAAACAAAGCTAACTCTTAACACCTTCAGCATTAACACAAACACAAAGCTCCACATACTTTAAGATACACACTGGAGCTAAAGGACCTTTTTTTTTCCATCCCAGAGTCTATTATTTTTCCTCATCTAGTCTCTAAATGAGCCTCTAATTAAAACTCATTAAGGAGGCCCCGTGTCCTCCTGCCTCATTTGAATGTGCTGAGCTCAGAGGTCATTAAGTGTGAGGAGGAGGAGGAGGAGAAGAGCATGAAGGAGGAACTGATACAAGCCAGAGTGAAATCATAAGCGAAAGCCAGAACCGATCAAACAGCAGGAGCTGACTGGAGATGAGCAGCCAAGTAAGGCACAATGAGGTCAACGGAGGGGAGAGAAGAACAACCTGGCAACCGGAGTGGGATTTACACCCTGTAGACCTGCAGCTGGGTTATTAAACACTGACGGAGAGGGGCAGGGGAACGACTTGGCCCCACAAGCGCCGCTCCGTGGGAGTCTGATTTCATTTGCACTAATTAACTAGCTCTCTTCCAGTGCCATTTGTGGGACTGCAGTGATTTGGAACAAACCCAAATTTTTATCCACATCTGGTCAAGAAGGTTTAGAGTTAGCCCTTTCTCCATACTGCCACAGGCACCATGACACAAACATGCCAGAAACCATTTAGATATTTATAAAAAAATAAAATCAATCAATCTGCCCCCTAGTGGATACGCCAGCAAAACAAGGACGGCGATGCGAGAGAGGAACCGGTGAAGCGTGTGATTGTTTCCCGTCTCAGCGGTTTTTAATAGTATTTATGTAACGTGAAATTCTCAGGTACATTTGCAGGTCAATTACCGGCTAAAGTTCAATCAATCACCTGCACGCTAACATGCTAACACATCGAATAGAAGAAAATAAAGATCAATTATTATCAAAAATGATTAGAATGCTCTTAAAGTGAGGGAAGAAATCGACTAAGGAAGTACTTGAGTCTAAAAGAGATGATGGTGGAGCCTCTGCTTGGAGAGCAGTAGAATCGCTCAGACAGAACACGAGGAACAAACACCAGTCATCTTTTCTATATCCGAGTTTTAAAAACCCACCATAACGGATTACAAACTCCTGTAACACTCCAGTAATAGGTGCACAATCCACAAATCTGAAAGCCTTACCCGTTTAGGTCCACTGAAGATCCTCCTACTGCTCTCCTTGGCTTTCTCATGAGCTTTGACCTGAGGCCTCTTCGGTGCTTCAGACACGGTGCACAAGTTCACCTCCGGCATCTCCAGAGGATCTTCAATTCAACACAAGAAATTATATAGAAAGAAAGAAAGAAATGTTTGTACTTCTCAGGGGAGCTCCGTCACAGACCCCAAAAAGGGAAATGTTAAAAAATGTACTTGTATATTAATTTGTTTATTAGTGGTGTTCCTGGTTTCGGTGGGTAAACTGAGTAATTGGCAGGAAGTTTGGTTTCTCACATGCGCCGTACGAATGGTGTTTCCAGTGTCAGTGACACTGCGCTCAAAAAGTGAAGTGGAGACTAAACAAACTTGCGGTCGAGACTTAAGGTGATTAAACTTTTTAACGCTGTTCTGCACGTAAAACAGGGAGTGCATTCAGTACACGTGTGCACCAAACTGAAAGTCCTGTAGTGAACCAGCTCAGTGTGAATGCGTGTACTGTTACACCCAGAACACACACATCAACACACACACACATCAACACACACACACACACACATCATATATACTGTACTCTTACTACAGATCAATCACAGTAACAAAAAAGTGCTAAAGAGAGCAATAGGTAATAAACCCTAAGATCATGAATAAAACACACACACACACACACACACACACACACACACACACACACACACACACTTTAATCTACAACAAAACAGATAGCTGTTAGAAATGTCCAGGTAATAATCTCAGTGATGTGTTTGGATCAATCTTAATTAGAGCGTTCACTGTGAATGTTTAGAGTAATTTGAGAAGTGAAATTAGGAGTTAATGGTGTGTAAACTCACATTAGGGGTGTAAACCCACATCTGGATTCAGAATGATGGAGTCTGATCTGATATATATATGTATATGATTAAGTCTAGTCAGATCAATCCTGTATTCAGGATCTGAGGTAGGCCTAGTGGAGGATCATTATAGCTCTAGATAGTGTGTGTGTGTGTGTGTGTGTGTGTGTGTGTGTGTGTATACACTGACCTCGCTTGAGGCCAAGTTTCTGACCTGTGCTGCTGTTCTCCTGAGATGCTTTAGGTGGAGAAAAGTCCACACTAGCCACTTCAGGAACTTCCTCCGGTGCAGAGCCCATCCTCCTGGTCTTCCTCGGCTTGTCCTCTTCCTCCTCCCCTTCACTGTCGCTGTCGCTCAGCTCGTCGAAGCCGAAGTATTTGATCTTGTATTTGGAGCCGCCTGAGGAAGTGGCGTCTCCTTCTGTGGAAGGAGCTTCTCCGTCGTCGAAGCCGAACAGATCCAGCTTGTTCTCCTTTTTGGTCTTGCTCTGTGTGGATCTGGACCTGGTACGAGTGACAGAAACACACCTCCGTGAGCACTGATTGGTCAGAAAGGGAATAATTTAGTGTGTATTAAGGATTCGCATCTTGATGGATATCCAACGCTACAATACATTAAAGCCACACATGAAGCAGCTTCCAATCAGATCTTAACTTGTGTTAGATTCATGGAATCATAAGAAGAAGAAACAATTTCTACGTTGCTGCTCCTCTAAATTCATTTCACTTGTTCTTTCTCCAGGAGCAGCAGACGGATCTGCAGTAAGCCTTCCACTCTTCTCTTTATTTGATTGTGCTGTAGATGTTCAATAGGATTGAGATGGACACTGGATCTTTCCTGTAGAAAAGCTTTAACACTCTGATTTCAGTTTCATCCTGAACAATGGCTTCTTCACCACTGAACCTGTTGTCTATCAGCATGAGAAACAATATTTCAGAGCACACCTGTGCTGTAGCCCACGGTAATGAGTGCCATCTCCTCGTGTCCTTCACCTTCCTAAGTATCACCACCACTCCACAACCACTCGTCTTTATCCTGCGTGACCTGGTTTATTTCTGTCCAGGTGTTAATGCAGGTTAAATCCCTCTCAAACGTACCCCCACTCTCGTTTACATCTTTTGTCTCTTGTAGAACACTCGTTTAATATGTTCCTGATACAGTTTCAGCTCTTCTACAAATCGTGTTCTCAGTGACTTTCATTTTTGGAGATGGAATAATGTAATTGTGGTGACTGTGTTGTGTTTCCCAGGTGTGTGTGAGACAGGTGTGTGTGAGACAGGTGTGTGAGAGACAGGTGTGCGCGAGAGACAGGTGTGCGCGAGACAGGTGTGCGCGAGAGACAGGTGTGCGCGAGACAGGTGTGCGCGAGACAGGTGTGCGCGAGACAGGTGTGCGCGAGAGAGAGACAGGTGTGCGCGAGAGAGAGACAGGTGTGCGCGAGAGAGAGACAGGTGTGCGCGAGAGAGAGACAGGTGTGTGAGAGACAGGTGTGCGCGAGACGTTGCGTTACCTGGCTGGTTTGGTTTCAGGCTCGGTTTTCTTCCTCAGTCTTCCTGCCTCATCTGGATCAGCAGGCTGGGTGCTGGGCGTGTACTCCTCCATACCTCGCTCCATGGAGTCCTGAATAGTGACGTTGCAGGCGGACATGCTGGACGGGTGCAGGACCGTGTAGTCCCTGGTCCTGCCCCGGCTCTTACCCTCCCCGTCTGTGGTTTTTGCGGCTCCCGCTCCGTCGGTGTTCGACGTGCCCCCAAAGGCGGATGGCTTGCTTTTGTTGGGTCTGCGGTACGTCCTGCAGTTGGAGGTCCTGAGCAGGGGCTGAGAGTGGTCTTCTGATTCTGAAGGCTCTGCGGGGAGCTCCACGTCTCCGTGGCCGACCTCGGTGATGCGGGTCTCGGTTAAGGGTTTTGTCAGAAGACTACTGCTGCTGGAGGTCCATGTGCTGGATGGAGGATCTCTGGGTGCTAAAAGCGGTGACGTAGAGCAGGAGCCCAGTCCCACGATAGCGCCCCACGCGTCGAACGAATCCTTGTCTTCGGATTTTTCTGACTTCAGGGCGGTGGTCTGGGCTAGCGGCTTACGGTCGCTCTCTGAAGCGTTTTTGTACCACGAGTAGCTGTGTCGCTCCATGCTCTCACAGCTGGACCAGCTGTGGGTTTTGCCTGAAGAGAGACAGAGACACGGAACAACCATTAACACACACATTAATATCAACATGGACAATAAACATTGCAGCAAACACACACCCTCATTTAATTCACCTGCCTCAATAAACATAAAAACAAGACCCATAAGCCTCAGTCTCTGTACAGGATCACAGCCTCTCAGATAAACACACACACACACACACACACACACACGCACAGTGCCTTTAATGATGACCCTAGCCGGTCGGAACATGTCGTCAGTGCGCTCGTTGAAAACAGGAGAAACAGATTTGAGGGCAAAGCAACTGCAAATCTGTTCAAGCTGTAAAAATAAAGCTGAGTAACACACCTCAGAGGTCAGCGCTTAAGTGTAGCTGTCATGAGGAAAAAAACTAAACAAAACAACAATTACTGCCCCAGGAGTCAAAACAGAGTCGGTCTGACTCACTCACGCTGAACAACAGCCTGGCGTTCTACACAACCCACATGTCGTCAGTGCGCTCGTTGAAAACAGGAGAAACAGATTTGAGGGCAAAGCAACTCTGTTGAAGCTGTAAAAATAAAGCTGAGTAACACACCTCAGAGGTCAGCGCTTAAGTGTAGCTGTCATGAGGAAAAAAACTAAACAAAACAACAATTACTGCCCCAGGAGTCAAAACAGAGTCGGTCTGACTCACTCACTCTGAACAACAGCCTGGCGTTCTACACAAACCCGCCGCACTGACGTGCGATATCTCAGCTCAACTGCACGACGTGGCAGGAGAAGTGGTTTTGTGCACAAACTTGACGTGAAGGAGGTTTTATCTACACATACAGCTAGCATTTCAGAAAAACCCTGAAAACTGGTCGCAGAACAAAGATGTACGAGCTGCTATTAAAAAGGTTCAGGACTACCTTTGGAACACACCAACAGACGGTGGCACGAGGCTGCACGCAGTCACAGGGAGCACCGACCTACAGAGCGCTGTAGTGCTGTGTAAACTTTTTGACACCACCTCGTGTGTGTGTATATATAAAATGTTTAAGGAACAGTGATTAAGTTTAAAATTTACAATCACACTCTTAATCACACCCAGGTGAGGATGAGGTTCCCCATTTGAGTCTGGTTCCTCTCACGGTTTCCTCCTCATACCATCTAAAGGAGTTTTCTTGCCACAGTTGGCCCAGGATTCATCATCAGGGATAACCACACATCCTTCACTTATATTTACATCTGTTATTGTTATTGTGTATTATTGTTATGGACGTGTTCTGTAAAGCTGCTTTGAGACCATTGTGAAACGCGCTCTAGAAATAAACTTCGTCGAGCATTAAGCAGCTTCACGTAGGATGCAAACGTCCTGATTTCCTAAAGACGGGGATAATATTTATCTAGATGAAATCCTCCGGAGTTTATTAAACACCCTGAGCCTTCGAGCACCGACTCTGTGCAGCAGCTGAAGCGGAAAGGGTCCGCTCATATTTCTATACACTGATATACGGACTGTATAGAACACACACACACACACACACACACACACACACACACACACACACACACAGACTGAAATCCACACCGAATCATCTCAGATCACCTTCAAACCCTGTTCTTTAACATTGTGTGTGTTCTGAAACAGTTCCACAGCTAATCTGTGACTCAATCAGCCAGATAATTATCTCCCACCCCAGGGAGAAGCCGGGCAGTCTGAAACATCAGACATGGTGGAGAGCAAACACAAAAATAAGGCCATGAGAAACACGTGTGTGTGTGTGTGTGTGTGTGTGTGTGTCCACTGAGCTCTAAGGGCTTTTTAACCCTTCATCGGCATTTACCGTGAAGGAGTCGCCGCACACAAACGAGCCGAGTGTCCACATCACCTTATTTACCCATCTACACTCACTTTCTCAGAGTTGCCCCGTGCTTCATGAAACCAGCTGCTCGTGTTTTGTCCGGGGGACGTGTCGGGTTTTACTCTGTAGTGGTTAATTAACGCTGACGTGCGTATCACACACACAGCCGGCGCTTGGGGTCTGGGCCTGCTGTCACCTGCAACCCTGAAACCTTGCCAAACATGCCACTTCCTGTCAGGGAAATGTCACCGAGTTCCCCGGGATGGGTCTAAAGCTCCCAGAGGGGGCGCTGGGTTCAGGTCTGAGCTACAAGAACCAACTGTCAATCATTCCTGGTAGAACAAAGGCTGTAGAACGCTGCTATACTGTAAGCTGATTAGAATCACAGGGATTAAATGTAGCCCTGAACAGATAAAAACGTGACGTCATTACTGCTGTGGTATAAGTGAAATAAACCATCAGGTCCGTGTGGAAGTGTGTGTTACTCCTCATAGCCAGTTGTCCTGTGCAAAACATATAAAATAAAACTATATTAGCGTAATGTTTGATGTTACTTCCTGTAGCCAGCCTTTAAACCTGTACAGCTGTTTCTACGCTCACACACACACACACACACACACACACACACACACACACACACACACACACAGAGACGACTCGAAGCTCATCTCTCACACTGATGACCAGGGTCATCCAATCACTCAGAAAATCTCTGATCTATACCCCCAGGTACTTTACTATCATGTGCATGTTTTTGGTTATGATGTGATAGATGTATCTGTATATCTATAATCAACCCTCATCATAATTTGATGCTGTCCGAGAATTAAAGGTGTGATATTTCTCCTCTTTTTATAATCATTGCCTGTTTGAGAGGTTGATGAGAGTAAAGAGAGGAATGAAACACTTAAGGGAGGTGCCACAGGAAATTAATCACCTTCAGATCACGAGCAGTGACCTGATTAATCTCCTACACTATTTTATTCATAGTGCTGCACCTCTGAGCTTCATTCTAATGCTGGAGCTTATATATGTAAATGATGCTCTGGTCAGTGTGAAGAGTGGATTGTGATTGGCTGGAAGGAGTTCAGGTGTGAATAGTGGATTTTGATTGGCTAGAAGGAGTTCAGGTGTAAAGAGTGGATTTTGATTGGCTGGAAGGTGTTCAGGTGTCAAGAGTGGTGTGAATAGTGGATTGTGATTGGCTGGAAGGAGTTCAGGTGTCAAGAGTGGTGTGAATAGTGGATTGTGATTGGGTGGAAGAAGTTCAGGTGTGAATAGTGGATTGTGATTGGCTGGAAGGAGTTCAGGAGTGAACAGTGGATTGTGATTGGCTGGAAGGTGTTCAGGTGTCAAGAGTGGTGTGAATAGTGGATTGTGATTGGGTGGAAGAAGTTCAGGTGTGAATAGTGGATTGTGATTGGCTGGAAGGAGTTCAGGAGTAAAGAGTGGATTGTGATTGGCTGGAAGGAGTTCAGGTGTGAAGAGTGGTGTAAAGAGTGGATTGTGATTGGCTGGAAGGAGTTCAGGTGTGAAGAGTGGTGTAAAGAGTGGATTGTGATTGGCTGGAAGGAGTTCAGGAGTGAACAGTGGATTGTGATTGGCTGGAAGGTGTTCAGGTGTCAAGAGTGGTGTGAATAGTGGATTGTGATTGGGTGGAAGAAGTTCAGGTGTGAATAGTGGATTGTGATTGGGTGGAAGAAGTTCAGGTGTGAATAGTGGATTGTGATTGGGTGGAAGAAGTTCAGGTGTGAATAGTGGATTGTGATTGGGTGGAAGAAGTTCAGGTGTGAATAGTGGATTGTGATTGGGTGGAAGAAGTTCAGGTGTGAATAGTGGATTGTGATTGGCTGGAAGGAGTTCAGGAGTGAACAGTGGATTGTGATTGGCTGGAAGGTGTTCAGGTGTCAAGAGTGGTGTGAATAGTGGATTGTGATTGGCTGGAAGGAGTTCAGGAGTGAACAGTGGATTGTGATTGGCTGGAAGGTGTTCAGGTGTCAAGAGTGGTGTGAATAGTGGATTGTGATTGGCTGGAAGGAGTTCAGGAGTGAACAGTGGATTGTGATTGGCTGGAAGGTGTTCAGGTGTCAAGAGTGGTGTGAATAGTGGATTGTGATTGGCTGGAAGGAGTTCAGGAGTGAACAGTGGATTGTGATTGGCTGGAAGGTGTTCAGGTGTCAAGAGTGGTGTGAATAGTGGATTGTGATTGGCTGGAAGGAGTTCAGGAGTGAACAGTGGATTGTGATTGGCTGGAAGGTGTTCAGGTGTCAAGAGTGGTGTGAATAGTGGATTGTGATTGGCTGGAAGGAGTTCAGGAGTGAACAGTGGATTGTGATTGGCTGGAAGGTGTTCAGGTGTCAAGAGTGGTGTGAATAGTGGATTGTGATTGGCTGGAAGGAGTTCAGGAGTGAACAGTGGATTGTGATTGGCTGGAAGGTGTTCAGGTGTCAAGAGTGGTGTGAATAGTGGATTGTGATTGGCTGGAAGGAGTTCAGGAGTGAACAGTGGATTGTGATTGGCTGGAAGGTGTTCAGGTGTCAAGAGTGGTGTGAATAGTGGATTGTGATTGGCTGGAAGGAGTTCAGGAGTGAACAGTGGATTGTGATTGGCTGGAAGGTGTTCAGGTGTCAAGAGTGGTGTGAATAGTGGATTGTGATTGGCTGGAAGGAGTTCAGGAGTGAACAGTGGATTGTGATTGGCTGGAAGGTGTTCAGGTGTCAAGAGTGGTGTGAATAGTGGATTGTGATTGGCTGGAAGGAGTTCAGGAGTGAACAGTGGATTGTGATTGGCTGGAAGGTGTTCAGGTGTCAAGAGTGGTGTGAATAGTGGATTGTGATTGGCTGGAAGGAGTTCAGGAGTGAACAGTGGATTGTGATTGGCTGGAAGGTGTTCAGGTGTCAAGAGTGGTGTGAATAGTGGATTGTGATTGGCTGGAAGGAGTTCAGGAGTGAACAGTGGATTGTGATTGGCTGGAAGGTGTTCAGGTGTCAAGAGTGGTGTGAATAGTGGATTGTGATTGGCTGGAAGGAGTTCAGGAGTGAACAGTGGATTGTGATTGGCTGGAAGGTGTTCAGGTGTCAAGAGTGGTGTGAATAGTGGATTGTGATTGGCTGGAAGGAGTTCAGGAGTGAACAGTGGATTGTGATTGGCTGGAAGGTGTTCAGGTGTCAAGAGTGGTGTGAATAGTGGATTGTGATTGGCTGGAAGGAGTTCAGGAGTGAACAGTGGATTGTGATTGGCTGGAAGGTGTTCAGGTGTCAAGAGTGGTGTGAATAGTGGATTGTGATTGGCTGGAAGGAGTTCAGGAGTGAACAGTGGATTGTGATTGGCTGGAAGGTGTTCAGGTGTCAAGAGTGGTGTGAATAGTGGATTGTGATTGGCTGGAAGGAGTTCAGGAGTGAACAGTGGATTGTGATTGGCTGGAAGGTGTTCAGGTGTCAAGAGTGGTGTGAATAGTGGATTGTGATTGGCTGGAAGGAGTTCAGGAGTGAACAGTGGATTGTGATTGGCTGGAAGGTGTTCAGGTGTCAAGAGTGGTGTGAATAGTGGATTGTGATTGGCTGGAAGGAGTTCAGGAGTGAACAGTGGATTGTGATTGGCTGGAAGGTGTTCAGGTGTCAAGAGTGGTGTGAATAGTGGATTGTGATTGGCTGGAAGGAGTTCAGGAGTGAACAGTGGATTGTGATTGGCTGGAAGGTGTTCAGGTGTCAAGAGTGGTGTGAATAGTGGATTGTGATTGGCTGGAAGGAGTTCAGGAGTGAACAGTGGATTGTGATTGGCTGGAAGGTGTTCAGGTGTCAAGAGTGGTGTGAATAGTGGATTGTGATTGGCTGGAAGGAGTTCAGGAGTGAACAGTGGATTGTGATTGGCTGGAAGGTGTTCAGGTGTCAAGAGTGGTGTGAATAGTGGATTGTGATTGGCTGGAAGGAGTTCAGGAGTGAACAGTGGATTGTGATTGGCTGGAAGGTGTTCAGGTGTCAAGAGTGGTGTGAATAGTGGATTGTGATTGGCTGGAAGGAGTTCAGGAGTGAACAGTGGATTGTGATTGGCTGGAAGGTGTTCAGGTGTCAAGAGTGGTGTGAATAGTGGATTGTGATTGGCTGGAAGGAGTTCAGGAGTGAACAGTGGATTGTGATTGGCTGGAAGGTGTTCAGGTGTCAAGAGTGGTGTGAATAGTGGATTGTGATTGGCTGGAAGGAGTTCAGGAGTGAACAGTGGATTGTGATTGGCTGGAAGGTGTTCAGGTGTCAAGAGTGGTGTGAATAGTGGATTGTGATTGGCTGGAAGGAGTTCAGGAGTGAACAGTGGATTGTGATTGGCTGGAAGGTGTTCAGGTGTCAAGAGTGGTGTGAATAGTGGATTGTGATTGGCTGGAAGGAGTTCAGGAGTGAACAGTGGATTGTGATTGGCTGGAAGGTGTTCAGGTGTCAAGAGTGGTGTGAATAGTGGATTGTGATTGGCTGGAAGGAGTTCAGGAGTGAACAGTGGATTGTGATTGGCTGGAAGGTGTTCAGGTGTCAAGAGTGGTGTGAATAGTGGATTGTGATTGGCTGGAAGGAGTTCAGGAGTGAACAGTGGATTGTGATTGGCTGGAAGGTGTTCAGGTGTCAAGAGTGGTGTGAATAGTGGATTGTGATTGGCTGGAAGGAGTTCAGGAGTGAACAGTGGATTGTGATTGGCTGGAAGGTGTTCAGGTGTCAAGAGTGGTGTGAATAGTGGATTGTGATTGGCTGGAAGGAGTTCAGGAGTGAACAGTGGATTGTGATTGGCTGGAAGGTGTTCAGGTGTCAAGAGTGGTGTGAATAGTGGATTGTGATTGGCTGGAAGGAGTTCAGGAGTGAACAGTGGATTGTGATTGGCTGGAAGGTGTTCAGGTGTCAAGAGTGGTGTGAATAGTGGATTGTGATTGGCTGGAAGGAGTTCAGGAGTGAACAGTGGATTGTGATTGGCTGGAAGGTGTTCAGGTGTCAAGAGTGGTGTGAATAGTGGATTGTGATTGGCTGGAAGGAGTTCAGGAGTGAACAGTGGATTGTGATTGGCTGGAAGGTGTTCAGGTGTCAAGAGTGGTGTGAATAGTGGATTGTGATTGGCTGGAAGGAGTTCAGGAGTGAACAGTGGATTGTGATTGGCTGGAAGGTGTTCAGGTGTCAAGAGTGGTGTGAATAGTGATATACACACTCACTCTTACACACACACTCCTATATATAAATACACACACTCACTCTCACACACACACTCCCATTTATAAATACATACACACTCACTCTTACACACACACTCCCATATATAAATATATACACACTCACTCTCACACACACACTCCCATATATAAATATATACACACTCACTCACACAGACACACTCCCATGTATAAATATATACACACTCACTCTCATATATAAACATACACGCACTCATATATAAATATACACACACACTCTCATAAATATACACACACACACACACACTCATATATAAATATACACACACACTCACTCTTACACACACACTCATATATAAATATATACACACACACACTCAAACTCACTCACTCTTACACACACTCCCATATATAAATATACACACACACTCACTCTTACACACACTCCCATATATAAATATACACACACACTCACTCTTACACACTCCCATATATAAATATACACACACACACACACACACACACATAAATATATACATACACACACACACACTCACTCTTACACACACTCCCATATATAAATATACACACACACACACACATATATATAAATACATACATACACACACACATACACTCACTCTTACACACACTCCCATATATAAATATACACACACACACACACACACACACACACACACACATATATATAAATATATACATACACACACACACACACACACACTCACTCTTACACACACTCCCATATATAAATATACACACACACTCACTCTTACACACTCACATACATAACACTCCCAGAGGACCACAGCATCATTACATATATTTACAAAAAAATATGTATACACACACACACACACACACACACACACACACACACACACACACACACACACAGCTAGTGTAAACATGCTAGCGTTAGCCGGTTAGCTGTGTGAAGTTAGCTAACTTTGGCCGTGGCTGTGTGTTTGGGCTGTAACTCAACACAGATCATTCAGACACAGTGTGTGTGTGTGTGAGTGTGTGTGTGTGTGTGTGTGTTCCTTATTAATCTCATGTTTAATATTTTTGTATTTTATTTATCGCCTCAGCTCTTCTAAGTGCACGAGCCTGTCGCGCGCCTCACAGTTAGCCGTTAGCCGCGCTACATTACCCGAGTGGGAGTCGCGCGACGGGCCTCCTGCTGTGGGTCCGGTATAAACACGGAGGAGGAATCTATGCCCACAGCGGGCGCTGATCGGGCAGCCGGAGCAGAGCAGCGGCCCGAGGACAGGTACCGGGGTGATCCTGCTGGAGGAGCGGGGGACAGAGCGGAAAACAGAGCGGTCCTATATCGGGTCCTGTAGCGGCCTGAACTCGGAGTCTCTCAGCCGATTGTATCATCAGTTCCTCCATTCGACTCCCCCTCCCTTTCTGCCCTCTCCCAGCAACGTCTTACGTCATCACGCTGTACATCCAAATCTGTCCAATCACATGCCTCGATATGCAAAACCAGCACTCTGATTGGTCAAATCAAACGTCAGTTAATCCTTAACTCCGAGCACGCTAGGAACACGTACACGTACTCTCGCGTGTACAATGGGAACTGTAGTCCATTAAAGAACATCAATTCGTCTGAAAACATCCAGCAGTCTCTCCATTTCAGCACTGCTTTATTCAGTACAGTCTTTTCATCGACTTTCCATCATGACCTGCTTCTCTGGAAGTGCAGCTTCGTCCTGTTCCGGTTCACATTCTATAATATTCCATCTGAACAAAGGCACATCGTTCATTAGATTCAACAAAAGTCACCTTATATTTATTTGTGTATTAATTAATAACGCATTCAACCAATAACTATTTAAACGCATTCCGAGTAATGTTTTTATTGAGGTGCCAAACTTTTAATTTAATGCCAAATTCCTGCCCTATCAGAGTTCATCCTGTCATCCGGGTACTCTGGGGGGACGCGCCATTACACCGTGAGATAACCGGGGGGAAAAACCCGTTTTAATCCTGGACAGAGTAGAAATAATAATCATATAAAAACAATACATAATATTTATAAATATTTGTAATATAATGAGCGCTGAAAACTCTGAAAAATAAGAAAATAAATTCCGAGCAGCGGTACACAGCCTCAAAACTAGTTCTTTGTTAACAAAGCTGAGCCAGCGAGGGATTCTGGGAAATGTAGTTTTCTGCCAGTACACACAATGAGAGCAGGGAGAATTCCTTGGAAGTATGCAGAAATAAAACTAACCTAACATTCAAACATCGCTATAACCGCTTAGATTTATATTAAAAATAGGTTTAATGAGGGATGTGTAATTAAAATATGTGCAGAAATTTACTTCCGGCATCTGTATAGTGTGTTGCCATGGTTACCAGGGCCGCGCTGTAACCATGGTACACAAGGTGGATTATTAGGGTATTCATCAATGATAAAGTGTTCCAGTGTGAGTGAGTGTGTGTGTGTGTGTTTCTATTAGTTTGAGCTGTTAACGTGTGTGTGTGTGTGTGTGTGTGTGTGTGTGTGTGTGTGTGTGTGTGTGTATATATATATATATAAATATCACTCCCTGTACTGTATTTGGGTATAGAGAGCTGGTTCCTCTCCCTGATGAGTGCCATGCTGAGCCCGAGCTCTCATCGCCCAGCGGTCTGCAGGGTGAGTCCTCCTCAGATCATCTCTTTACTCTATATTCACATTTCACCTGAATTAAACCACTTTACACTTTACTTTACACTGTATTCTGTGGAAGTCTGTAGGAAAAAACAATAGTTTTATATATATATATATATATATATACTGTTATTTTTATACTGTATAGGGATGTTTTCTAGTCTTTGTGGCCCCCCAGGAGAGATCCATATTCCCCCCTCCGTTGGCCCCGCCCCCAGCATACTAATTATTCACAACCACAAAAATGTTTAAACACATTTAATAATCACTGAATATTTTCTTAAATTCAGGAATATAAAAATATACGGTTATATTAAACTTCAGCAGAAAAACAGGTGCAGGGGTGCTCACTGGCGCCCCCAGCTGGTTGTGCCCTACGCGACGTGGTTGTGCCCTTTGCCTAGAAACGGTGCTGTTTATGTGTATGTGTGTGTATATATATATATATATATATGTGTGTGTGTGTGTGTGTGTGTGTGTGTGTGTGTGTGTGTGTGAGAATGCAGGTGTGTTTAGGGTTACCTGGCCACCAACAGCGCAGACAGACCGGACACACAAACCGCTGGCAGTTGGCTCCGCCCCCTTCAGGTGATCTACTGGGTCAGTCCCAGGTGAAGAGAGCGGCCAGGTCAGGGATCTGCGTCCACACTCCTGCTACACCAGAGGCGACAGGTAACCTGTGTGTGTGTGTGTGTGTGTGTGTGTGTGTGTGTGTGTGTGTGTTTCCCCGAGGAATAAATGGTTGGTTTGGAAAGGGTGTGTACAGTAGTTAGGATGTTGTGAGTTCAAATCCCACCATTTACAGTATCTCACAGAAGAGGGTGCACCCTCACGTTTCAGCTCTGTTTTATTCTTGAGCAGATGGAATGAAATCGTGAGCTGAAATGTGGGGGTGCACTCTCTTTTGTGAGATACTGTGATTGTAAGTGTCTCTGGATAAGGACTCAAATGTAAAATGAATGAAAATGTGAGAAGACGGTGTAAAAGGCGTGGGAGATGAGATCAGACCCGCTCTGTCCCTCGCCGTCAGCAGCGTCTCTCTGAGGCCCGGCCTGCTGAGTGTTTTGGCAGATGGCCGTGTCGTACCAGTGCCACACAACAGCGGGTGACCCTCAGACTCCACACACACACACACACACACACACACACACACACACACACACACACACACACACACACTAGCTCTGCGCCAACGCGGTGGCACGGAGCTGGCAGCAGTGCCGCCTCGGCCTCCTGGAAAGCTGGCACAGGGGTTTTATAAGAAATGCAAATAATCAGGAGCAAAGCAGAAAAGAAGAAAACAATACAGCTTTTATTTCAGTGCCAGGTTCGAGCCGACGAGCGCGCAGGAGGCAAACATCTGAGTCCAGCGTCCACAAAACGACAGAGCAGAATCTGATACCAGTCGATGAAGGACAGCAGCAGAACAATCAGAGAGCACCTTTAATAGCTGGAACATGTCGGAATAAATCTTGATATTTGTTAATGCTCTCTGAAGGTCCTTCAGCATTTTGGACTTCGGACCACTGGAGCACCTTCAGTCTGTTCTGTTGTAGATTCTACTGGTGTGTTTGAGATCATTGTCCTGTAGCATGACCCACTTTAACTCAAGCTTTAATCAAACAGATGGTCTCAATTTTGACGTCAGAATTCTTCAGTGTACAGAGAAGTTCTTGATCAACTCAATGACTGCAAGGTTCTCAGGTCCTGCAGAACAAGCTCAGATCATCACACCTCCACCTCCTGACTGGACAGTTGGAATGAGGTGTTGGTGCTGATATGCTGCTTGTTTTTTTCCCCCAGTTGTCTCTGATTCAGGATTGTACCTTCTCGACAGTCCTGGGTCTTCTTTCATGTATTTTTTTGACTAATGTGGGTTTATTTGCAAATCATCACATCCTATTTTAATGTACATTTTACCCAGAGTTTCAACTTTTTTTTGGAACCTGAGATGTAACTGTAAATCACACACACACACACACACACACACACACACACACACACTTCTTTTGTTTTTACATGTCTGCTTGTATTCCAGAGGACACACTCCTGCAGCTTCAGCGCGAGGCTTCCCCGAGCCAGCAGTCGCCTCCTCTTCACACCGGACTCTGGTACGATGCCCAGCATACCCACGCCTCCTGTTCAGCTCAGAAAGAGCTTCTGCCCTCAGGGGGGGCAGATTTCATGCCCCACGAGGCCACACGCTATCATTCTGAAAGAGGATCATCTTTAATTTGGCGTGTCTCTGCGCACAGTGGGACGTGTAAAGAGGGTGGTGTAAAAAAGAGGGGGAGGAGTAGACCAGTGCCAACCATACTGCCAAGATCTCACACACACACACACACACACACACACACACACACACACACAAAAGTGTCAGAAAGACCTGCAGCAGGCTCCAACACACTCTTTTCTCTTTTACTCTTTATCTTCAGACTCCTTCATATATGTTTAATAAATGAATAAATAAATAAATAAATGACTCTCTACGGCACATTTTATTGAGATAAAGATGAAATAGGTTTTCACTGACGTTATCCTTCTCCCCAGGACATCGCAGAACACCCAGCTGTCACGCACATCTGCACGGCCTGAGCATGTGTTCTACGTCATCTCTCAGCAGGTGGTCCAGAACGCTCGTCCAGGTAACGGGAGTGTGTTCCGTGTGTCCTCAGGCCCAGCCGTGACCTCACACACGTTGTTGTGGATTTTCCTGATTCTCTCCGTGTCCTGGGTTTAATCCTGGTGTCCGTGTCTAGATGCAGTGTTGGAGTGTTTGGGGAGCATGTGGGAGCTGCACTGCCCGTACCTGTGGGAATCAGAGACGCTTGCTGATCTCTACAGGAGCTCCAAGAAGAAGCAAAAACGCGGTGAGAACCAGAACACAGCATGCGCTAGGATGCAGTCGGTCAGGAGATTAGCGCTGAGCAGCGTGTGTAAAGGACAGGCGTGTGCAAACACAACCCGATACGATGAATACCATTCCGTGGTATTGATATTGTCCGTAATCGTTCCTCACCCGGATCTCGGCTCTTTACGAGCAGAAAGGATGATTTATTTGAGCGAATTTAATTTGCAGGATTAGTCTTCGGAATCTTAACTCGAGCTCAGAGGAGCAGCATCACGCATAACGTTCTGTTTTCTCACAGAAAATGAGCTCCCCTGAGCACTCGGAGTCTACACTGAGCAATAATGCATCTGCTTTCCTGGTGGATTAGTATTGGATTACTTCTGTACGATGGGAGGCGAGTGTGTGTGTGTGTGTATGTGTGTGTGTGTGTGTGTGTGTGTGTGTTGATATTCACATTACAAACCTAATTTGCAGAGATTTCTTTTTTTTTGGTCTCCACATCAAATCATCTCATTAGAGGAGTCATGTGTTAGCGAGCGCAACAGCACCACCTACAGGCTGAAATAAAAATGAGAGGCGAGGAGGAGTGACGCTGCGTCTGATTTCTGCCTGTCCCAGACTGTAGACTCAGGCTGCTCATCAGGCAGAAAAGACACGCCCCCTAGAGGATCTAATCATAGTAATAATTTTTACACATTCAAAGTGGATTATTTGCTCCATTAAGAAGAGAGAAAAGTCCATGATATAAACACACATCGTCCAATCAGAAGCTAAAGGACACTACATGTCAGAAGAATGTATTTGTTCGAGGAGGATGGTGACGTCTCGTAGTTTATTTCTCTGTATCTCCTCATGACTTTTTTAATGTAATGATAAATAAATGGCGTTGTTGATTTGCAGAGAGCGGCGTGAGACAGAAGTGTGTGTCACGAGGAAGCCGTGAGATCAGACTGAGACAGGACGGAGAAATGGAGAAGAACAGAGGCAGCCTCAAACGTCCCATCCTGCTCCGTCTGAACATAAACGATCCCTCCATCACTAAAGAGTGTAAAACATTCAGTAGACTCTCTCTCTCTTTCTCTCTCTTTATCTGTCTCACATGTTCTCCCAGACCAATAATCTCTGTTTTTATTTCATTCTGTCTCTCTCTCTCTCTCTCTCTCTCTCAGCTCTTGCGTTTGCTCTGAGGTCTATGTACAGGTGTGATGAGAGTCCTGATGAGTGGTGTGAGGGCGTGTTCTGTGCCTCCATCCTGCTGGGTCTCCCACAGCTACAACAGAGGTCAGTGTTCTGTTTAAAATCTCCACACCTCCATAACGCTTCAGCTGCATACCTTCATAACTCCTCACCTCCATACCTTCATAACTCCTCACCTCCATAACTCCACACCTCCATACCTTCATAACTCCTCACCTCCATACCTACATAACTCCTCACCTCCATAACTCCACACCTCCATACCTCCATAACTCCTCACCTCCATAACTCCTCACCTCTATACCTTCATAACTCCTCACCTTTATACCTCCATAACTCCTCACCTTCATAACTCCTCACCTCCACACCTCTATTGACGGGTGTTTTTTGATTGACAGGTGTCTGAAGGAGATGATATCCAGCATCAGTTTCTTGACAGTGTGTGACTTTTATCATGTTTCCTGTGAGGTGAGAGAAATATATCATGTTCATGCTGCTGTCATTGTGTTTATTTCTTATTCATATCTATATTTTTAAACAGTATAAATGTAAAAGTATTATTTTATAATAATAAGTATGATGATGTGTAAAGTGTTCAGACGGCCAGCAGGGGGCGCAGTAACCTCAGATTAATCTAGGTGTAAATCAGACCTGCTCGGATTTTTTAATCATCTTTGTGTACTTAGTGTTTATTTATCATTATTAAAGGAGTCTCCACACACACACACACACACACACACACACACACACACACACACACACACACACTCACACTCACACACATTAATCTAGGTGTAAAGACCTGCTCGGATTTTTTTATCATCTTTGTGTACTTAGTGTACACACACACACACACACACACACACACACACACACACGGTGAGATTTATTCCTCTTGTTTGTACCATTGCCTTTGTTCCAGTACAAGCAGGTGAGTCTTCAGCACGCGTGTGAGCGATGGCTGGAGCTGTTTCTCGTGACCGAGCTCTCGCATCGTGTCCAGCTCAGGGACTTGACCTTTGACGTCTTGCTCAAAACCCTGCAGAGCCCCAGGTAATCATCAGCTCAGAACCTCGTGATCAGTCACATGATCCAGAATAGCAGGAATGCATTAATAGCTATGTAGATATTTGTATGTGTCATTTGTGTGTGTGTGTGTGTGTGTGTGTGTGTGTGTGTGTGTGTGTGTGTGTGTGTGTGTGTGTGTGTGTGTGTCCAGAGTGTTTGCAAGCAATGAATACGAGCTCCTCAGGACTGTGCTGTATTGGATATATCTCCAGTTTAACAGCCGAGAACACACACTGCCCTCACACAGCACCATCATCAGCTTCTTCTGCAGGCAAGCACACACACACACACACACACACACACACACACTGCCCTCACACACCACCATCATCAGCTTCTTCTCTAGGCAAGCACACACACACACACACACACACACACACACACACACACACACTATCTCTCTCTCTCTCTCTCTCTCTTACTCTCTCCCTTTCTTTCTCTCAGGGCATCAGGGGTTTTTCTCGAGCAGCCTTTGGGGCAAACCTACGCTCCTCTATTCCAGACTCTTCGTCTGCACGGCATCACAGAGAGTAAGTGTGGAAAATCTCAGTCTCCTGAAACACACCACCTTCTGCATCATCATCAGCACCTCAGAACCTCATTCTGAGAACCATCTTCTCACGGTTTCTCCTACATACGAGCCATGGGTTTAATTTCAGGCGTGGAGTGTGTGTGTGTGTGTGTGTGTGTAGACGTGTGTGTGTGTGTGTGTGTGTGTGTGTGTTTCTGCATCATCATTAATACCTCAGCACCTCATTCTGAGAACCATCTTCTCACGGTTTCTCCTACATACGAGCCATGGGTTTAATTTCAGGCGTGGAGTGTGTGTGTGTGTGTGTGTGTGTAGACGTGTGTGTGTGTGTGTGTGTGTGTGTGTGTGTGTGTGTGTGTGTGTGTGTGTGTAAGGTTAAACACTACTCTGTAATTATGTGGTGTGTAATTTCATTCTTCATGAGGAGCAGTGTGAGGAACAAAAAAACAGGAATTTATCACAATACACACCTCAAAGACAGAGAGAGAATGAGATGGTGATAATACACACCACACACACACACACACACACACACACACACACACACAAACACGTACACACACACATACACTTGCACAATCACAAACATATATACACACGCACACACACATGTATACACCCAATCACATACATACACACACATACACACACACACACAAACAGAATGTATATTATTGTTGTTGTTATTTTATAATCCTATATTTTATTTACAATAAAACATAAACACATTAAATAATAAAACGGAGGAAATCTTGTGTGTGTGTGTGTGTGTGTGTGGCCGTGTGTGTGTGTGTGTGTGTGTGTGTGTGTGTGTGTGTGTGTGTGTGGAAACGAAACGGAAACGAAACGCTCATTATTTTCTCTGGTTATGACGGCGTGCACGTGACAGTGCTGATATTAGGAACGATTTCATAATCACGTTCCTCCCTCTGTCCCCGAATTGTGTTTCAGTTCATGTTCCACAGAGTTTTATAAAAATAGGTACAGCGGCATTTGTGTCACATTCGAGCGTAAATGACACACGTCTCTGTTTAGGGGAATCTTCCCCACGTGTGCGTAACTTCTGAATGACACACGTCTCTGTGGTTCTGCCTGAAGTTCTGATGTGTGTGGTTTCAGTATTCAGTACCTGGTGGATCACAGACATTTGAATCATCTAGTAGTTTTGGAGCTGTTCATTGTCTTGGTACTGAAAGTCCTTCAGTTTATCATCTGCCTTTACACCTTCTATAATTCACCTTCTGTGTGTCCTTCAGCACAGCACATGGAGGAGATGGAGAAGATCAACGTGTTTCCTCATGCCTGGCTCCACCTCACCTTCTCTAACATCATCTACTCAGTGAGTCTCCACCAGACACTCAAACCACACGCATGAAGTGGTTTATTATAATCACTTATTTGAAACGTATTGATATTATAAATAGTGCGTTTCTGGATTAGAGAAGCAGATAAAGTATGTGCATGTGATCGGTTCTGAAGGATGAAGATCTGAAATATGAAACCATGACAGTATGAAAGATGCTGATAAATGAAACCATAGTGAAGACACTCTGCTCTTCTGTTTGTCCACAGATACACAACGGAGGCAACATGCACATCACCAACTTCTCCAAGCAGGCCGTCCGCTTTGGAATGATCGTGACCAGGGTGCAGTGTTCCTCTCAGTCCTCCATTCATTTCACACTCAATCTAGATCAAGAACCCCTCATAGTGAGGGAACTCGCTCCAGAAGGAAAGGGGGAAATGTCCAGAGTTAAAGGGTTTAAAAGGTTCTGTGGGAGGTGGGAACTTCATGGTTAAAGCATTAGATCAAAGGGTCATGATTTCGAATCCCAAAAACACCAAGCTGCCACTTCTGGGCCCCTGAGCAAGGCCCTTAACCTCATAGGTGTTTAGCTGTATGAATCAATTAGCTGTGTGTGTGTGTGTGTGTTGTCCTATAGGAACACTGCACTCGCTCTGTCGGTCTCTACGGCTTCTACTTCCTGCTCAGAGCTTCCCGAGTTGGAGAATCCGAAGCGTTTGCGTTCTCCATTGAGGTGCGTGTGTGAGATGCACTACAGTATCATATTATACACTATAGAGTGTATAGGCTCCGCCCACTAGCGCGGTGAAAGATGGCGATTCCCGGTGAATCCCGTCAGCATCGGTAACTCTGAAGCTCCACCCTGAAACTCTGACATGTACACCATAACTCCTAAAAAGGAGCTAAAAAAAATCCTCCACGGCTCAATAAATTCACCTGCATTATAAACTCGTTACCTAGCCAGTGGTAGGTGGGGTTAAATGGGAGGGGGCGGGGCATGGCGGATCTCAAATGCTATTGGCTGTTGGGTTAAATTAATTACTCATGTCTTTCAGGATGTTTTATGGAAGTAACGAAATGTTTGTTAATCTTTTCCTCCTCTCTTTCTCTTCCTCTTTCTCTCCCTCCCTCTCCCTCTCCCTCCGTCTCTCTCCCTCTCCCTCCGTCTCTCTCCCTCTCCCTCTCTCTCTCTCTCTCCCCCTCTCCCTCTTTCTCTGTCTCTCTTCCTCTCCCTCTCCCTCTCTCTCTCTCCCACTCTCCCTCTTTCTCTCTGTCTCTCTTCCTCTCCCTCTCCCTCTCTCTCTCTCCCACTCTCCCTCTCCCTCCATCTCTCTCCCTCTCCCTCTCTCTTTCTCTCCCTCTCTCTTTCTCTCCCTCTCTCTCTCTCCCTCTCCCTCCGTCTCTCTCCCTCTCCCTCTCTCTCTCCCTTTCCCTCTCTCCATCTCCCTCTCCCTTCGTCTCTCTCACTCTCTCCCTCGCCCTCTCCCTCCATCCCTCTCCCTCTCCCTCCATCTTTCTCCCTCTCCCTCCATCTCTCTCCCTCTCCCTCTCTCTTTCTCTCCCTCTCTCTTTCTCTCCCTCTCCCTCTCTCTCTCTCTCTCCCCCTCTCCCTCTTTCTCTCTGTCTCTCTTCCTCTCCCACTCTCCCTCTCCCTCCATCTCTCTCCCTCTCCCTCTCTCTTTCTCTCCCTCTCTCTCTCTCCCTCTCCCTCCGTCTCTCTCCCTCTCTCTCTCCCTTTCCCTCTCTCCATCTCCCTCTCCCTTCGTCTCTCTCACTCTCTCCCTCTCCCTCTCCCTCCATCCCTCTCCCTCTCCCTCCATCTCTCTCCCTCTCCCTCCCTCTCTCTCGCTCTCTCTCCCTCCGTCTCTCTCTGTCTTCCTCTCTCTCTCCCTCTCCCTCTCCCTCCCTCTCTGTCTCTCTCTCTCTCTCTCTCTCTCTCTCAGAGATTGAGACACTGGGACCCTGTGCTATCGGAGAGCTGCAGGACCACACAGCCGTTCAGTATGAGATCGGATCTCAGAGTGTGTTATCAGATCAGTGTACAGAGCTGTGTGACTGGAGAATGGCAGGAAAGAACCAGTGGAGAACTTAATCAAGTGCTTGGCCTGAGTAAACGCTGCTGCAGGAGCACGGTAAACAATCACACACACACACACACACACACGTCGTTTCAAGTTAGAGGTGTTTCCGGAGTTACTCACTTCTGAATCTTTCTTCCAGGTGTTCACACTCGATGGAGTTCACGTTCCTGCGCTGGTGATGTTTTCCCTCGCCTTCCCATCGGCATGAATTCTTCAGATTAAACTTCTACATCTTCTTCTTATTATAATTATTATAAAAACTATGATGAAACAAAGCCACATCAGTTTTTATCACATTCAGGGTCTCTTGTTTATCACTTGAGTCTCGGATGTTGCCATAGAAACCATAAGGTGTCAGTACATAACAAACCTTCACTACCCTCAGAGTTGCTGTTGTAGAGAATGAATCACCACCTTCTGACCAATCAGAGCGCAGAACCCAGCAGTGAGCACGTGCACACACACTGTATCTGTAATAAATACACAACTGCAGGAAAGAGAAAAGTCCACCGTGTGGTTCTTCATGTGTGTATTTTTAATCATACTGCACTAAGAGCAGACACTTCAACATGTTCCTTGAGGTTCTTCAGTGCGAAGAGAAGAGTTTTCCTCCTCCTCCTCTTGTATGTCAGGTCTCCATTGTTCTCCTGTTTGAGAGGACAGGAAGTGATTTTTGGACACGACACAGGAAGTACTCCCTGACCCCAGTCCCACACCGAATCCCTGAAAAAACAGCAGAGTCGATTTCAGATGATCAGAAACGTGCAGAGAAACACAGGAGACTCCACCACACCATGTAGAAGAAGTGTGAGCAGTATTATACAGTACACCTTCATGCTTCCTGGTAGGAGATGAACAGGTTATTAAGTTTACCTGAGATGATCCAGTCTCCTTCTACCCGAGACTATCTGACTCTATCTGAGACTGTCTGACTCTACATGAGACTGTCTGACTCTACAAGAGACTGTCTGACTCTACCTGAGTCTGACTCTATCTGAGACTGTCTGACTCTGTTTGAGACTGTCTGACTCTACCTGAGACTGACTCTATCTGAGACTGTCTGACTCTATCTGAGACTGTCTGACTCTACCTGAGACTGACTCTATCTGAGACTGACTCTATCTGAGACTGTCTGACTCTACCCGGGACTGTCTGATTGTTAACCGAGTTGAGATTGTGATAAGGTTCATATAGACTTGATTATGAGATGTGGAGATGAGATGAAGTGAAGAAGTAACTGAGAGCTCAGAATGA
Organism: Silurus asotus; assembly: GCA_024362625.1. Classification (NCBI taxonomy): domain Eukaryota; kingdom Metazoa; phylum Chordata; class Actinopteri; order Siluriformes; family Siluridae; genus Silurus; species Silurus asotus. The sequence continues at coordinate 100,546 of MU551664.1, forward strand.
GAGCAGTGATCTTCAGTGTCAGTGTGAGCAGGAGGAAAAGATTCTCTCTGACCTTCTAACACTGATTCAGGTTTTATTCACACTTCAACTGTAAAACTCTCCATGGTGTGAACGCCCTGCAGCCCAAACACTCGAACACTTGATCTGCTGCTTTATTCTGTGTGTGTGTGTGTGTGTGTGTGTGAAAGGTTACTAAATGTCAGTTTCCTCAGAAACTCTTCTGGCTGACGGAGGAACTCGACTCGGAGAGCACAGCGATGCGAGCGAGAGATTAGTGTTTGGGGGATTTCCCCACCGCTTCTAAAACCATCCAACTCACCACAATTATTTCCTTTTGTGAAGTTCAGCGATGTTTTTGTGAAGCTCAGCGAGAGCCTTAGTGCTTCACCACCAAGCAGCCGACTGGACGCACCCACAAGCATTCTGGTTAAAGATTGTGTAACTGNNCCCATCCCTATCAATAACCCCAGCCCCCCACCCCAACCACTACATACTGCCCCTGACTTGTGACTGGTTTATGTCTTGTCTTTAAAAAGAAAACACCACCATGAACTTCACAACAACCTGGTAAAGACCATGAGGATGTTTTGAATGTGATTCTTCTTAAGTCTAAGGATGAAGATACAAAGAAATATAAAGTGCACCACCACTTATTTAAAGTTCTAATGATGGAACACTGACGTCTCTTTGGAAAACATGAGGACTGTAGTGTGTTAAAAGCACAATCCAATCCAATCAAATTATATTTTATTTGTCACATACACACAGGGTACAACATGCAGTGAACTGCTTATGAGTCAATCTGCCCTGACCTGATGTTCCTTCATGTGTAGATCAACACATTATTACACTGTACTTATATCACTTCATTATGTTTATCAAGGACAGATAGATAGATAGATAGATAGATAGATAGATAGATAGATAGACAGACAGATAGATAGATAGATAGATAGATAGACAGACAGACAGACAGACAGTGTTTATACAGTGATCTAGCAGTGTAGTGTGGAGTTCAGGAGGGTGATGGTGGATGAAAAACACACCCCTGAACCTGCTGATTCTGGTGCGTCTGTTCCTGTATCTCCTTCTTGATGGTGTTGTGAGCTCTACACAGACATGTGCTGTGGTGAAGGTGCTCAGTGGCAGGTAGTTGGGTGCCAGTGATGCGTTGGGAGATGACCCAGAGCTTTGCAGGGCTTTACGTTCACACACCATGCAGGTATGAAGTTCTCAGTGTTGCAGTTCTCATATGCTCTCTGGGATGCAGCAGTAAAAGCTCGTTAGAATCCCTGCAGAAAGATGAGCTTTCTTAAGACTCTCAAGAACTTAAAGCTGGAGAACCTCTCTACCTCAGTTCCACTGTTCTGGGTTCTGAAAGTCCACAGTGAGGAACCCTTAACCCTTGGCCTTTTATTAGAATAATATTTTTGTCTGATCGATCAAATCACAAAGAAGACATTTTCCATCACAGATTAAAGTCTTAATGGTTCTTTATAAGTTTTATTTCAGCACCAGTATAAAAATGCACTGGTTTTGTAGCCATGTGATGAAAACAGCGCTTCCGGTTTCTGTTTCTACGCCGCCATTACAATCCTGCAGCCCAGCGCTCCTTCGCTGATGCTTGGAATTTATAGCGGAACGGCTGCAATACCGCCACCTAGTGAGCTGGAGTTATTATAACTATTATAACTATAATAATAATAATAATAATGATAATAATAATGACAATTATGATAATAATTGTCAATATTATTATTATTATTATTACTATTATTATTATTAAATTCTGTTTTACAACGATGTAGGTATTCAAACGAAATTTATTTATACATTTTTTATTTCGAGTCTTAAAACTCCAGCGCCACCTACCGGTGTGGAGGAGATACACAAATAACAACAACAACAACAACAACAACCATAATAATAATAACAATAATTATTATTAAGTTTCTCTTTGTTTTGGGGAATAATTCTAAAATCATTTTAGAATTTTATTTTAATCTATAAAACTCTAAACCTCTGGAAACACACTCGGATTGATCCGCTCTGAACTGAAAAAAACAACAATTCCATTTTTGCAGACAGTGAATTTCCGTCCCCGAGGAAAAACACTACATTTCCCGTGATGCTCTACGAGTTCACTTCCGGTACCTTCGTGTCCCCGCCCTGTCTGTGCTCTCTGTGTGTGTGTGTGTGTGTGTGTGTGTGGTAACAGCTCGGAGTCGGAAGTTGGAGATGGGCTGAAAGTCGCAGAAGAAGGCGAGACGCGCACGCGCACCGTTTCTCCTCAGGATTTATAAACTCTGTAAGTCGAGTGTGTGTGTGTGTGTGTGTGTGTGTGTGTGTGTGTGTGTGTGTGTGTGTGTGTGTGTGTGTGTGTGTATGTGTGTGTGTGTGTGTGTGTGTGTGTGTGGTAACAGCTCGGAGTCGGAAGTTGGAGATGGGCTGAAAGTCGCAGAAGAAGGCGAGACGCGCACGCGCACCGTTTCTCCTCAGGATTTATAAACTCTGTAAGTCGAGTGTGTGTGTGTGTGTGTGTGTGTGTGTGTGTGTGTGTGTGTGTTGCTGAGTCACACTGAACGCGGTTCTCAGTCTAGTCCTCTGTACTCGGAGCTCGCGCGCGGTTTTCCGGCTCCTGGGTGTGTCCGGGTTCCTCACACACTCACCTCAGAACCTGCTGTAGATATACACCTCAGACCAATCATCTCCTCATTACTACCGTGTTCCAGCTGCTTCAGGTAACACACACACACACACACAGCGCGCGCTGGCGGTGAAGGTGAAGGTGAACGTGTGGAAGAAGGTACATGATGTCAGTGTGGTCTGGTGTTTCCTCACAGTTTACTTCATTCTACAATTACTAAGTTCTCTTTGAGACACTCTCAGGCTCCTCACATGTTCCTCCTCAGCTCGGTGATGATGCTACTCACATGTTCCTCTTCAGACTCTTTGATGATGCTCCTCACATGATCCGTCTCGGCTTGATGTCGATGCTCCTTACATGTTCCTCCTCAGCTCAGTGTTTATGCTCCTCACATGTTTCTCTTTAGCTCTTTGATGCTGATTCACACACGTTCCTCCTCAGCTTGATGATGCTGCTTCTCACCTGATTCTCCTCAGCTCTGTGGTAATGCTGTTTACGTGTACCTTTTCAGCTCGATGATGTTTCTTCTCAGCTCTGTGATGAAGTTCCTCACATGTTCCTCCTCAGCCCCCACTTCATGCTGGATTTGTGTGTTGTTTTCCCTCTGAGAGAAGGAGGTGGGTGTGTCATCGCGGCGACATCACAGAGCAGAACTTCTCGCACGTGAGCTATTAGACACGTGAAAAATGTAGTGCAGAAGAATTCCTGGAATGAAGAGGTGGAGATGAAAGAGAGCTGCAGGAATGAAGCATCTCACGCTCTCAAATACAGTTAACGTGTTCCAGATCTTCACATGCACACAGAACTTTCCATTAATGCTCTACTAATCATGCTAGAACAGGAAGTGTGTGTGTGTGTGTGTGTGTGTGTGTGTGTGTGTGAAAGACAGTTCCAGCCTCGGTGTGGTGCGAGGTGTGTGAAGATGTGAGAAACGTATTTAGTGGAGACTAGTGGAGATCTGCTCTCAGGTTTCACCCTGATCATGTGACGAGGTGAAGACCACCATCATCATCATTCTCTTTCACACCTTCATACTCACCATCTTCATCTTTACACCATCACCTTCATCTTTACATCATCATCATTATCATCACCATCATCATCATCATCTTCATGCTTTTCCTCAGTGCCGTGTGGTGAAGTTCTTCCTCAGCACTTGTCCTCTTTCTGCTCCATTTTATTCCACATTCCTCCGTCCCCATACGTCCGTATCAGGAAAATGTAAACGTGTGTGAGCGTGATGTGGACGTGAGCATTTGAGGCATGAAGATAAGATGTGTCTGATGTTCATTCTGACTCGGTGAGAGAGAGAGAGAGGATGAGGGAGGGAGAGAGAGAGAAAGAGGGGAGGAGGAGAGAAGAGAGAGAGAAAGAGAAAGAGAAGAGAGAGAGAGGGTAAGTGAAGGAGAAGTTCTAAAAGTCTGTGGCAGAAAGTGCAGTGTAGAAAAGTGTCGAAGGAAGTCAATCACGTCTACCACTCACACGTCTACCACTCACACGTCTACCACTCACACGTCTACCACTCACACGTCTACCACTCACACGTCTACCCATCTACCACTTGTGTGTGTCGTCTACACGTCTAGGTGTTTTACCCCGTACGCGTCTAGGTGTTTACCCCGTCTAGGTGTTTACCCCGTCTAGGTGTTTACCCCGTCTAGGTGTTTACCCCCGTCTAGGTGTTTACCCCGTACACGTCTAGGTGTTTACCCCGTACGCGTCTGGGTGTTTTACCCCGTACGCGTCTGGGTGTTTTACCCCGTACACGTCTAGTTGTTTTACCCCGTACACGTCTAGGCGTTTACCCTGTACATGTCTAGTTGTTTTACCCCGTACACGTCTAGGCGTTTACCCTGTACATGTCTAGGTGTTTACACCGTCTAGGTGTTTACCCCGTACGCGTCTAGGTGTTTACCCTGTACACGTCTAGTTGTTTTACCCCGTACACGTCTAGGCGTTTACCCTGTACATGTCTAGGTGTTTACACCGTCTAGGTGTTTACCCGAAACGCGTCTAGGTGTTTACTCCGTACGCGCCTAGGTGTTTACTCCGTACGCGTCTAGGTGTTTACCCCGTACGCGTCTAGGTGTTTACCCCGTACGCGTCTAGGTGTTTACTCTGTACGCGTCTAGGTGTTTACTCTGTACGCGTCTAGGTGTTTTCCCCGTACGCGTCTAGGTGTTTACTCTGTACGCGTCTAGTTGTTTTACCCCGTACGCGTCTAGGTGTTTACTCTGTACGCGCCTAGGTGTTTACCGTGTACGCGTCTAGGTGTTTACTCTGTACGCGTCTAGTTGTTTTACCCCGTACGCGTCTAGGTGTTTACCCCGTACGCGCCTAGGTGTTTACCCCGTACGCGTCTAGTTGTTTACCCCGTACGCGTCTAGGTGTTTACTCTGTACGCGTCTAGGTGTTTACCCCGTCTAGGTGTTTACCCCGTACGCTTCTAGGTGTTTACCCCGTACGCGTCTAGTTGTTTTACCCCGTACGCGCCTAGGTGTTTACCCCGTACGCGCCTAGGTGTTTACCCCGTACGCGTCTAGGTGTTTACCCCGTACGCGTCTAGGTGTTTACCCCGTATAGTTGTTTACCCCGTACGCGTTTAGGTGTTTACCCCGTACGCGTCTAGGTGTTTACCCCGTACGCGTCTAGGTGTTTACCCCGTACGCGTCTAGGTGTTTACCCCGTACGCGTCTGTTGCTATGGTTTTACTGTATACATGTCCATACCTGGTGTGTCTTATACACTTCTGCTGTCTACACGTCTACATGTTTACGTATCTACCTCTTACACGTCTCACTACGAGGTGTAAGGAACGCCAGCTAGCTCTCTGATCCCAGTGATGCTCCTTGCTTGGTTCTTCAGTGTGCTCATGTTTCTATCTTCTGGTCTTCCAGCAAAGCAGCTCTGTCACACATTTCACATGACTGCTGATCATCTCCAAGTGAATTCACAGCTTTCATACTGTACTCCAGCTCTGACCTCATACTTAACTACTAAACCCACACTACGCTCTCACTTCCTTCTGCACACACACACACACACACACACACACACGCACGCACGCGTTTTTCATGAGAAGATCAGATGGAGTAAGATCATTGTGATGTAATAGTTTTACTCCTGCACTGTAAACACATCAGAGGAAAGAGAACACCCTGCGTATGATGGAGTGAAGACACTGTAGATTTTTATCCATTTACACTTAGATTTATTGTTCAGGAGGCAGGTTCTCACTTACCTTCTAGCAGCTATAAACTCTCCTTCTCTTCTTCTTCAACTTCTCT
>MU551664.1:113979-117224 GCA_024362625.1 Silurus asotus
CATCTTCACACACACACACACACACACACACACACACACACACACACCCCTGTAATGATGCTCTTTCAGAAAGGTGAGATATGAAGCTGAACTGATGATGGGGGATGAGATGATTCCACACAGACACTGGAATAGCACATGATCAGCACACAGTACTCAAATTACTGTAACATCAGATTGTAAATGGAGGTGATGAAAGTCCTTTTCTGGATGTTCTGTTCTTCCTCCACATGGAGATGGTGTTTTTCTGTGCAGTGTAAACAGGTTTTTGGAGAAGTTCTCCCAGACTTGATCAGATAAAGTCAGTATTTTGACTGGACTTCACCTCACATGAGCCGAAATCTCACCACAAACACACGCGTAACCGAAACACGCTTCTGCTTCACATCACACACATCAGAAGACTGTGATTTAGAGCTCGGTGTTCCTCCTGAGTACTGAGGTGTCTGTAACACTCAGGGTGATGAGCTGCTTCTTCTCTGTGTTTCCACAGATGAAAAACTGGAAGAGACGATACTTTATGCTGGACGACAACAACATCAGTTATTTTAAATCAGACCTGGTGAGAGTTTCCTTCTTTCCCTCCATCTCTCTTAATCTCCACCTTTATCTTCCCCTCCATCTTTCCCTCCATCTCTCTTTTCAGCTCTCCCTCCATCTTCTCCTTCTATCTATCCCTCCATTACCACCTTTTCTCCGTCTCCCTCTCCCCCTCTCTCTCTCTCTTTATATAAATCACACTGTTTTCTGAGAACTAGACAGACATCTACACTGTTACTGTATCACTGGGGTAATTTAGGGGGGGGGGCACAGTTTGCTGCTCCGGCATGTTAAAGTATGTGTTGTGAATTCCATTCCTCCTGGTGTGTGTGTGTGTGTGTGTGTGTGTGTGTGTGTGTTACAGGCCACAGCTTGTGGGTGCTGTTGTAATTTACTTAGTGTTGTGTTGAGAGCTGATACACACACACACACACACACACACACACACACAGTCTTTTACTTTGAAACAGATTAAATAGATTTTTAATAAATCTACACTTGGCTAAGAAATAAAAATGTTTATTGAATTGACTAAAAGCTCTTGACTACACACTCCAGCATGAGCTGAGATCCACCTTCTCTGCTCTGCTTATCTGGAGAACCTGCAGGGAGTCCACCTGGAGCATGTTCACCTGTCTGGACATGATTCATAATGAAAATGCCTCAGGTCTCACAATACAAGCAGCAGGACTGTAACATCTGAGGAACTGAGGATCAGTCGTGTTCCAGAAGGGATTGAGGTTTATGTGTAGAATAAACTGCTTCCTCATGTAACTTCCTGCTTCCTGTTTTTTTGTGTGTGTTTTTAGGAGAGAGAACCTCTGCGTGTTATTCCTCTGAAGGAGATTACTAAAGTCCAGGAGTGTAAGCAAAGGTCAGTGTCAGATCTGAGGAGTGTGTGTGTGTGTGTGTGTGTGTGTGTGTGTGTGTGTGTGTGTGTGTGTGTGCGTGCTGATATAAAGATTCTCGCTCTCATTACCAGTGATTTGCTGATGAGGGATAACCTCTTTGAGCTCGTCACTACCTCCAGAACGTTTTATATTCAGGTGAGGAGGTTCTTCTCGCTCTAATAGCTCAGTTCCCTCAGTCTTTCCCATACAAGAAAACATTCAGCTTCAAACGATGTTTCCACCTTCTGTCTCTCTTCCTCATCCTCAGACGGATAGTCCAGAGGAGATGCACAACTGGATCAAGGCCATCTCCGGAGCGATCGTAGCCCAGCGTGGTCCCGGCCGCTCTGCTGCTTCAGTACGTACCTGCAGCTCTACACCACACCACCATCACTCACACACAGTGTCTCAGCGTCAGCGTTCATCTGCCTCAGCACCTCATTCTCCAAAAGATCACAAGTCACTTCAGGTGAACACTCACTCACCTGTGATCTGTCCCAGCTGATTATCCACCTCCTTTTAGATGGTTTAAACATCTGGATCAATAGTCAAAGGAACATAAAACAGCTGGATTGACAGTTACAGGTACACTTAATGTCTGGATTAACAAATAAAGAAACGCTAAACAGCTAGATTAAAAGTTACACATACAAGAATCAGCTGGATCAACAGTTACAAGTACGTGAAACAGCTGGATTGACAGTAAAAGGTAAGCTAAACAGCTGGATCTACAGTGATAGGTAAGCTAAACAGCTGGATCTACAGTGATAGGTAAGCTAAACAGCTGGATAGGTAGGTGCAGGTGCATTAAAATAGCTGGATAGTTGCAGTTGTTATAAAGAGCTGGATTCATGGATACAGGTACATTAAGCAGCTGGATCTACAGTTACAGGTATGCTAAACAGCTGGATCTACAGTTACAGGTATGCTTAACAGCTGGATCTACAGTTACAGGTATGCTTAACAGCTGGATTTATAGTTACAGGCATGCTTAACAGCTGGATCTACAGTTACAGGTATGCTTAACAGCTGCATCTATAGTTACAGGTATGCTAAACAGCTGGATCTATAGTTACAGTTATGCTAAACAGCTGGATCTATAGTTACAGGTATGCTTAACAGCTGGATCTATAGTTACAGGTATGCTTAACAGCTGGATCTATAGTTACAGGTATGCTAAACAGCTGCATCTATAGTTACAGGTATGCTTAACAGCTGGATCTATAGTTACAGGTATGCTAAACAGCTGGATCTATAGTTACAGGTATGCTAAACAGCTGGATCGACATTTACAGCTATGCAAAATAGTTGGGTGCATAGTAAGAGGCATGCTAAACAGCTGGATTGACAGTTATAGGCATGCTAAACAGCTGGATTGACAGTTAGAGGTACATGACCGCTGGATTGATGGTAACATGTACCTAAAGCAGCTGGATTGACATGTAAAAGTACATGAAGCAGATGAACAGGTAAAAACATTAAGGTTGGTAATGATGATTAGACAGGTAGCACATGGTGTACAGTGAACTAGCTCCTGCACAGTATTAGCATCCTGAAGGCCTGGTCTCCAGATTCGAGCGAGTGCACTATGGGGCAGTAAGTAAACAGAATAAGAGGTGTAGTGAAGAAGACCTGGTCTTCTGAAGCGCAGAGCAGTTTTTCATTTTATCAACAACTACATCATTTGTTAAAAACTATTAAATCATAAACAGAGAAATAAAATGTTCATGTGTTTCTGTAGTGATGAGTTTTTCCTCAAATAAACAAACTTTTATACACAGTCGCACTATATTTCAGAGATTTATACTTTAGCCC